>PVJI01005056.1:0-29245 GCA_004026765.1 Micronycteris hirsuta | reverse complement strand
CAAAAAGTAGATATTTTTGATTTTGGATTAGAAAAGGAATGGAGGACATGTTAGTTAGTTAGTTTGTTTTAATAAGGGGAATAATAAAGTAATTTTGTCCTAAAGTAAAATAACTGATTGTGCCAGAAATAGGAAGATGGAAAAAAACACAGGGCAAAATCTGAATTGATTTGGAAGTTGTAGAAGGCTTTGTAAAAGGAATCTTGGGAAAGACATTTTATGGGTGGTCAAGCTGGCTAAGATTAGAATGGATTTATTTAAGTTTTTAAAAAATAAGTTTTAATATCAAAAGTACATTGTTGCAAAAGTAGAATTTGTTTTTTTCTTCATTAAAAAACAAGGTTTTCTTATGTCTTTGGTCTTACTAAGAAATTTCAAACAAAGGTTTTTCTTTACCTTTTAAGTAATCTGCACGGATAGCAGAAACTTTATATCTTACCAAAATAATTTCCTGTGCTTCATGTCATCTCTATCAGGTCTTTGATGACTTAAGGAAATCCAGACTTCTCAATAATAAAAGCCAAGTTTTATTCACAACTCTGTAATTCTACATTTTCTTTTAAAATCTTCTATCATCACTTTAGTTAAGGATAAGTATTATTTCATAATGATCTGTGATCCTATTTAATCAAATGATCAAACCTTTTAACATTTGACCACTCCCCAAAATCCAATTTTAAATGGAGGTTGGTTTTTTTTTCCCTCAAACTAACTTTGAAATTTTCCAGAAGTCCCCTGGAAAATCCCCAAAGATTTACCCCTCACCTTATAAAAGAGAGATGTTAAATTACATAGAAAGCATTGTCACATAAAAAATGATGTTTTACTTTCTTAGGTTCTATCTGTATGGGTATATGATATTAATGTGAGTGTTCCCAAAATTGTATTTAAAATCCTAAAAATAGGATATGTCTTGATATATTATTATTCATAATTCTAGTTATTATCTCAAAGTGTTTTGTTACAGAAATAGCCAAATTTCGTTTTTGATTCCATCATAGTAAACTTTCATTAGATATTTAACAATGGGAATTTTTAAGTGTTTTGCTATTTACAGAGAATTAATGTTTTATTCTGATGCTTTTACAAAAGTGAGATTCACGGAGAGGACACCACCAAATACCCTTGACCACCAACACCACTGCCAGATCATGAGGGGTCAAAGCTTGGACAGGTATTTCACAGCTGAAGAAGGTTCCCCATGACATCTGATCTGGAGACCTCAAAGTCAAGTTAACTAGGCAGTTAAGTAGTTAACATTGAGATAGTCTACTTCCTCCCAAGTCTTCAAATCAAGAGGATCAAGGACATTTTTTTCCATTTCTCTTTACCTCTCTGACCATCCTTTCCCTAATTGTTACACCATAAAGGTCTTCATGATTCTTTTGTCCATCTTTTGCCTTGTTCTGACCTGGAAAGACAATGCCCTTGTTCACCTGCCTCAGGCCATTAAAAAGGAAGGTCATCCAACCTCCAACTGACTGTTGGATTTGCAATGATGCTGTTTATTCTGTAGTTCTTTCTGCCCATCACCACCTTCTCTCTGATTTATACTTCGGTTTCTCTGAAATAAGCTCTATGGATAAGTACTCCTAGGGAAGTGGAGACAGAGTTACATGAAACACATATACAAACCACTGGAGAAAAGAAGTATTTTCCTCTTCAGGATCATTTCTTGACTCCTTTGATTGCAGCTGTTTTGGGTCATGCAGACTCTGGCTCAGGAGTGCTCTCTGAACCATGAGCACTGTTTTGTTGCTAATTATTATTATTGTCTCCCTAATGCACTGTGTTCTCTCAAAAGTTTTAAAGGCATGAGGGCAGCTATTGAGCAGCCAACAGATGGTCTCTGTTTGACTAGAATGACAAAAGAGAATCATCAGAAGAGGGGAACTGCTAAAACACCTCCCTAGGCCAGGAGCTGCCCTGCCCAGTGTCAGCACACTGAAACAGGGTAGCTTTCATGTCACTCTCAAAACTCCTGACAGGAATCTCTGCATAGTCGGTCAGTCCCCAAACAACAAACTACCTCTGGGACATCTCACCCCAAGCAAGGTTGGCTTTAAGTGGCCCCAGCCAATCAGGTATCTTCTACTTGTCTCTTCCTTGATCTTCATACTTCACCCTGTAAAAACCTGTGGCCTTCTGTCGCATTTTGTGGTTCCCAGGAAGGAAACTATCAGAGTCATGAAGTGCTGGAGTGTTTTGTGTCACCTAAAGTGTCTTCTTTAATCAATTTTAAACAAATGTATCAACTCATATGAGAATAATGTGTCAATTCATATGCGAATAAAAACAACACACATATAATGAGAGTCGCTGTAAACCCATCTGAGACTCCCGTCTTGTCCTCACGAGGCTCCCCGTACTAGCGTGACGTCCAGAAGGATGTGGCCTGTCAGTGATTCTTTCACTGGAGCAACCATACGCCACATTTCCTATTAGCACAAAGTCTGTCAGAATTTGTATTTGTTGGTCCAAAAAATTTTTTCCACAAGATTTTACTAAATAATTTCAGTTAACCTTTACCCTGTAATTCAATGGTTTTAGAATAGTTTTTCTGATACCATCATGTTTGATGAAATAGTTGGTTATGATTTGACATATCCCATATCTTCAGAGCAATTCATTTGTTATTAGCATCATGAAGCTCTTTGCCACAGAGGCATGATTTCTGTTCTAATGAAAATTAAGAGAGAATCCTTTGTGATCCTGTGTAATTGCTTTATTGTTGATGAGTACTGAGGTATGTTACTTCAGTGATTTGCAAGCATAAAAGTATACAAACATCAAATCATAATTTTTATTTGAACCCAGTGATTAAATTTAAGGAAAAACATCCATGAGGCACCCAACATAATAACTTTTAAGCATGACATATTTTAACATTTATGTGTAAGAATTATAAATAGAGTATGCACTTAAATTTTATAGAGTAATATGTAAATTATATACCAATTGAAATGTTTATAAACATCGCAGGGCTACCTCTAGAATATGTCAAATCCTGGGGATTAATTTAATTGCCGGGTTAATCAGGGTGAAGCCACCCCAGGAGCAGCACTAAAGGTGTTCTTTGTAGCCCAGGTAACAGTCTGAACTCTGTAAGATGCACGCATTGTGTGTGTATGTATGTGTTCATTATTTGTGAGTCGGGAGCATGTTTGGGTGAAAAAATCAAACACAGTAGAACATTCCTGCTGCCCATTAACAGCAAAATGTGGACGTTCTCTTGCGCCTCTGTGTTTGGACAGCACAGCACTGTCCAAGCTCAGGAAATGGGCATACACTGTTGTCCTTGTCAACTGTTCTTTCTGACAGTAATTCTCCGGGCAGTGTTGATACAACACAGCCATTAAAAAAGGCAGCCCAACTAACCACTACATTTTTTTCTTCAGTTTGATCTAACCTCTGTTACCAGGTCAGGAAAATGGTAGCCTTTTATCTTTCCCTTCACTGTGAATAGTTTAGGTTTTAAGAAATATCAGTTGTTCTTTGTAAGGTGAATTCTCAATATACCAATAACAAATTGAAAAGATTACCATAAGAATTTATTTGGCTTTATATGTCCTGTAAATAGCTTGGCTGAAAATCAAACCCATTTTGTACTGCCACTAAAAATCTCTGGATCAAAAAACAATGAAAAGTCCTTGAAATATATTAAAATTAAAAACAATCTATTGCGTATTCAGAGAAACTATGTTTTATTATTTTATTATATCTAGTGAATCACCATTTAAATGTGCAGTAGTGTTTAGAACAAACTTCTTTGTTCAGTATTCCCATTCTTAAACATTATTTTATTCATATGAAAGTTATACATGTTTCTTAATAAAGCATGATGCATTCTCAGTGGAAGAATTCTTACCTTGTTGTCTATAAAGGGGCAGTACAATTTTTAGAAATGGTATTTATAGAAGATTACCAATAAGTCAACTCTAATGATTTCAAATATGTAATGAAAATGCTTCAGTAGTATGCACTATGAATATGAGATTATACAGCTAATAATCTAAATTTACTCCATATGGCCACTAGATGGCAGTATAAGTCTTTGGACTCAAATGAAACACCTGAATAATTTTGTTTCATAATCTTTCACTAAATCTCCCCAAATGCAAAATCTGAGGCAAAATGTTAATGTTATGCTATAAAGTATTTATGAGTTGTGTTTCACTTTGGTATGGTATTTTCCTTTGTGAAATTAAATAATTATTCAGTAAATTCTAACTGTAGTTACTAAATTTAATTAATTTTATTTTACTTATTCATTAAGTATAAAAACAGCAGGGCGTATTTATTACTGTGTATGATATTCAACAATGATTTCAGAGAACAAGTGAGATCATTATTTTTTACTTAATGTACACTGTATTTTCCGTTCTGTCATTCAGTTACATCAATGAAAATACATTGCTCATTTTAACAGTGTGTGAGTATGCTTGTTACAAGTAAATTTTTAACTTATGCATACATAGAAATTAAAGGTAGAGTTTTAGACTTTTAATCAAATGACAGATGGAGAACACATTCTCCAAATCCCATAAAAATGATAAAAGAAACAAACAAGAGAAAGATCCATATATACCATTGTTAAAAAACATAAGATGCCATTGGTGTGATAGAAGCATTGATGAATTATTGGAAGTTACAGAGTAGATGGAATTCAAAAGAAAAATAAATTTAAAAATAGTGCTAAGATATCCAAAATAAGTGAAGAAGTGAAGACATCATAAAAGTAAATGATCATCCTACCGAACAATCACAGAGAATTGAGTTTGGAAGCACAAATGGGAAGTGCGACAAATACAGGGATTCAGAGACCCTGGAACTGCGTAAGTGCATCGTCTGTGCAGTGAGAACAGCTGGCTGTGAGGTTTACTTACAGAGTGAGGCTGGCAAAAATTTCCTCTACATTAAATGAGTGATGTGCCTTGAAAGAGACTCTGGCTGTATTAAAAGTATTTGAGACTCCTGCAAAATATTTATGAAACAGAATTATTTCTGTGACTTGAAGATCATGTCCTACAGTAACTGGAAGAACTGTGTTACTATCGAAGAACATTGTAGTTTATCTTTTTGTGAGTGATAATGATGAAGGAATTTAAATGTCCTTAAAAGATAATGCAATTAAGCAAAAGGAGAATAATCTTCATTAGAAGTACTGTATTTCATATAGCTTTATTTCTTAAACTGCGCAATTGAATTTTGCCTTTTAAAATATTTAAGATGTTAATAGCTTAATTGTTCATTATTATGTTTAATATAAAAAGAATTTTGCTTAATTGCTTTGTAAAAAAATTTAAGTGATATCAGAAGATTACCACATTTTAATACAAGTTAACGGTTTTGAAAGCTTACTATGTGTCAAGTACAATCCTAAAAAGTTATTTACATTCATTGACAATTAATTCTTGTATAACCGACGATACAGGTAGCATACCATCACTATAAGATCCCACAGTAAAAAGCAAGTAGATTCTTGGTGAATTATAATCCAGTGTCCTAATCACCAGAATTTGTAAGTATGTTGCATTATGTGGCAAACAGAAATTAGGTTGCAGATAAAGTTAAGGTCGCTAACCATTGGACTTTATTATTTTTTTATTTTTTATTGTATTTTTTTCCATTACCATGTAACCATCTTATACCCTCCCCGTGCCCCACCCCCCTCCCAATCACAGCACTGTGGTCCATGTCCATGACTCCTTTTTCTTTTTTGCTCAGTTCCTCCACCTTCAACCTCCCTGGCCCCAGAGCTGTCAGCCTGCTCTCTATGAGTCTGCCCCATTTTCCTCGTTAGTTCCAGTTTGTTCATCATATTCCACAGATAAGCAAAATCATATGATATTCGCATTACTCTGACTGGCTTATTTCACTTAGCATAATGTTTTCCAGGTCCATCCATGCTGTTGCAAAGGGTAAAATTTTCTTCATTTTTATGGGCAAGTAGTATTGCATTGTGTAAATGTCCCATAGTTGTTTTATCCACTCATCTACTGATGGACACTTGGGCTGTTTCCATAACTTGGTGATTGTAAATAATGCTGCAATGAATACAGGGGTGCTTGTGTTATCTTGCATTCATATTTCAAGTTTCTTCAGATATTCCCCAGAAGTGGGATTGCTGGGTCAAGATGCAGATCCATTTTTAATTTTTGAGGTATCTTCATACTGCTTTCCACAGTGGCTGCACCAGTCTGCATTCCCACCAACAGTGCAAAAGGGTTTCCTTTTCTCCACATCTTCACCAGCACTTGTTTGTTGATTTATTGGTGGTAGCCATTCTGACCAGTGTGAAGTGATATCTCACACTAGAACAAATGTTTCAAACATTTTCATGGAACCACAAAAGGCCCCCATAGCAAACAGTGATCCTGAGAAAGAAAAACAAAGTTGGAGGAATCACGCCATCTAATACCAAACTATATTATAAAGGCCATAGTAATCAAAAGTCATGGTACTGGCATAAAAACAGACACATAGATCAATGGAACAGAATAGAGAGTCCAGAAATAAACCTACACCATATAGTCCGTTAATATTGGACAGAGGAAGCAAGCCCATACAGTGGGCTACAGATAGTTTATTCAACAAATAATGTTGGGAAAATTCAACAAATACATGCCAAAAAATGAAACTAGACCACCTTTTCACAACACACAAAGAATAAATTCAAAATGAATTGAAGACTTAAATATTAGACCCCAAACCCTAAAAATCTTAGAAGAAAACATATGCAGTAAAATCTCAGACATTGCTCATGGCAATTTTTTGTCTGATATATTCCACCAGGCAAGGAAAACAAAAGAAAAAATAAACAAATGTGACTACACCAAACTGAAAAGTTTCTGCACAGCAACAGAGACTAGCAACAAAATGAAAGGACAACCCACAGAATGAGAGAACATATTCGCCAATATACCTGATAAGGGGTTAATGCCCAAAATTTATAAAGAACTTGCAAAACTCAACACCAGAAAAAAAAACCCAACAACATCCAGTTAAAAATGGGTAAAGGACCCAAATAGACACTTCTCCAAACAGGACATGCAGGCAGCCAATAGACATATGAAAATATGCTTAATGTCATTAAACAGATGACTTTAAATTAGGGAGATTATCCTGGGTTATCCAGGTGGGACTGATATAATCACAAGGGTTCTTAGAAAGGAAAGAGGAAGGCAGACGAGAACCAGAGAGATGGCAGTATAAGCAGGACTCAGCCCACTATTGGTACCTTTGAAGACAATAAGGTACCACGAAAAAGGAAAGGGGGTGGTCTCCAGAAGCTGGAAAAGACATGGAAATGGATTCTCCCCTACATCCTCCAGAAGGAACACAGCCCTGACAACTTCTTCATTTCAGTCTGTGAGACTCATTTTGGATTCTCTAACAAAAGATCTGTAAGATAATAAATTGGTGTCATTTTAAACTATTAAGTTGGTGGTAATTTGTTAGAGCAGCAATGAAATCAAATACACTATTATTCTCTAATTTTTCCCTCTCTCACCAAAGAGTAAACTACTGAAGTCCACTAACACACATCAGACATGTTTTCCTCCATATTTACTGAGTCTGGAAAGTTTTCCTGTCAAGCCTTCACCTGCATAAATGCCTTCTCTGAAGCTTCCAGTTGAGTCAGTGCTTCGGGACAATGCCAGTGAAGTACAAGTATTTATGAGAAATTTAAAAATCATGCTCTCTCGGCACTGCTTGTTTGTAACAACTCTTGTTCTTTTCATTGGACTGAAGACCAACCTGATGAGTATATTAACACCCATCATTCCAAAGGCCCGCCCACAGAGTGATCGATCACAAAGGACATGGCCCCATTTATCTGGGTTGCTGGATCTTTTCAGGTTGACTGCTAAGAGCAACCACCTGGCATCCGGCCCTCAGGGCCATCAGAACACATCTACAAAAGTCACTGAGCCAAACATTGCTGGTTTTTATTTGAGCATCTAATCTGGTTGACTTTTGCATCACCCTTTTCTAGCAAAGAAATTGGAAAAAAAGTGATGATATGGAAGAAACATTCATAGGGAGCCAGTGGATGAAACTCCTGGTCCTGACTCAGTCATAGTGGTTTGGTTGTTTTAGGCAGTTATTTAATCTCCTGAAATTTCAGATTTCTCAAGAGAAAGATAATACAGTTGGCCCTGGCTGGTGTAGCTCAGTGGATTGAGCACGGGCTGCGAACCAAAGGGTCACCGGTTCAATTCCCAGTCAGGGCACATACCTGGGTTGCAGGCCAGGTCCCCAGTGGGGGCCACGTGACAGGCAACCACACATTGATGTTTCTCTCCCTCTCTTTCTCCCTCCCTTCCTTTCTGTCTAAAAATAAATAAATAAAATCTTTTTAAAAAAGAAAGATAATACAGTTGAAGAAGAGGAGTCGTTCTAAAATTTTTAACTGCAAGTCTCTTTCTTCAGAAGTCACAGGCGGATGAAACAGATAAAGGTTGGCATTCTCTGGCTGAAGAAAGGTAGGGATTGGAGCCCAGTCCGTCTGTCTTTCTTCACTCCTGTCCCCTGGGGCCCCTGTGGGAATGTGGAACACATTTGAAGAGCACTGGATTATCAACCGTCTCAAATGCCTTCCAGGGAGCAGCACCGATGAAGCTCACATGGTGCAGTGAAAGGGGGCACACTTCACACTCTGTTCTATTGCCATCTAAGAGCAAGGGCTTAGTTCTCCAGATGAATTAAATGAAGCAGGATAATATAGATATTATTTATCACATAATACCTACCTGGTATATCTTTCAGAACCAGGTACAAATCCCCTAGAAGAAACTGAATTTCCAATATATATATTCAGAACTAAAAATATAAGTAAAAATATATAAATGGAATGGGACACATGAAAAATTCAGTCAAGTACACAGAAAAGTGAGGGGATTATCTTTAAAGCAAAACAACTTAACCTTCCTTTCGGCATCTTTACTACTGCTGTTAGCAACCGCTCCTACTCTTCACGTGAACTCTCCGATCTACCCACAGTGAGCTTTCACTGTTCCATGAGAGTAGGACTTTCCAGTGCAGATTCTGATCACGTGTTTGAGGAAAGGTGGATTTACTGAGTTGTAAAAAGTTATCTTACCCTCTTTAAAGCTCCAGATTTTAATATAGAGAATAAATACTTTCTTAATTATTAGTACGATAAACATCATTTTAGTGTCTTTCCTCCTAATAAAATAAAAAAAGACACAACAGTTAAGAGGACTCTTGTAGAAATCTAAAGAAGTATAGTTTAAAAGAGTTCAGAGCCACAGGTAAATTAGTTTTAAAAACATTATTTGGAGAAGTTGACTATACTTATGTCTATATATTTTATCTTAGGTAGCAATGTATGTGAATTTATTATATGTAAATATAAATGCATTTAACCCTAGAATTATACATATATTATGTATATCTATAGGTACATAGATACATATATACATATATATTTATGGATACAGTTTAGTTCTCCTTTTGATATTTAAAGATTATATATGGTACTGTCTAAAAATAATATATGACTGAATAGCTCTATACAAGGAATTCAAAAATTATGCTCTCTAGTCACCGGTCATTGTTAAGAACTCCATTCTTCCATATATTGCCTTAAAATATGACTTTGTATGTCCTGGTATACCAGCTTTAAGACTTAACAGCATCTATGGAATAAATGCACATGTTTGGAATGCAATACCCATTGTGCGCTAAGTTCTAGCGAAACAGCTAGCTTTACTCATTCAGACAAGAAACATGAGCAGATTAAACAGCCGGTTAAATACCTGAAGCAATTCGATTTTCAAAACAGAGGTAGAACATGTCCAGGGGAATGGGAAGCACCCCTTAGGTAACATAATAAAAGGAGTCAGACATGTATATGTGAGCCCGTGCCTTTCCAATCTTAAAATAAAAACTTCTCTAGGATGATGCCCAGTCTATTATGCTAACAGAATTTGAGTGTGGATAAAATACTGTAAAACTGTGGTTTTCCTTTTTCTTGACCAAAAATACTGTAAGCAAGACTTGAGCATTCAGAAGTTGCCTAAACCACAAGATAAAGATCTTCTTGATATCTTGGACAGACACAAAAATGTGGGGCTGTATTTTAAGGAATCTGATGTGTTTTTGACTATAGAATAACTCATACAAAAAACAGCTATGTGCTTGTGAACTCTTTATTTTGAATGAAGTGTGCATCGTATTAGAAGTTGTGAGACAAGTGTCGTCATTAAAAATTTAGTAAGTAGCTGTATTTTTATTTGACTATGTGAAAGATGTTACATTAATAATGTGATTGATAAAAACTTCTCTCCCTGGCCACTTAAGAGTCAGTGGTATAGTTCCATGGACAACACCGAAAGAGATTGATGAAGATGTATTATGTTATGATTTCTATGTATTTCCTATTAAAGAAAAGGATCACAGTTTCTGAATGGAAATACTACTTCATGTGGTTATTTAGTTGAAGTTCAATGGGAAAGAAAACTAAAATATCTTAGACCTGGAGTCATGGGTCTGTTTCATATGAACCTCCAGCCAGTAGCAGCAATTTAAACTATTTTTTTTTCTGTATACAACACGTTGTCAAAATCATTCTGCTGTGAGAACAATAAAAAGATATAAATGGAGTGAGATTTTGCCACCGATATTGTGCTTCCTGTTTATATATCTATTTTAAATGCCTGCCATGCCTTTGGTAAGAAAAGAGCTGAAGCAAGACAAACAGGTCGAAACCTGACCTGCTCTCTTCATCTTTCTGCTTAACACTGCATAGACAAAGTTTAAGAAAGGAAACCTCAGTAATTTAAAAAAATTGAAAATTGTAGAAGCAGGGGGAAAAAAAGACACACTCTATCCTTAGCCATCTCTAGAAAACAAACAAACAAACAGATGATAGTTATTATGTAAGATTTTGGGGGAGATTTTCAATAACAAAAATTTGTAAATAACTTCTTCAGAAAATAGTTTATTCAATTATGTCTACGTAAAGGAAGAGTGATTTTCATAGATAAATGCTAATTACTGTTTTTTCCTTAGTTATAAACTTATAGTATACAGAACACAGTTTATTCATTCATTCAACAAAATTTATTGGAAGTCAACTGCAGGGCACTGACTATATGTTAATTCATCACATGGTCTTTGCCCCCAAGCGCTTCCTACATAGTTACCACAAGCACTGCTGTGGAATATGTGATCACTGCTGAATATGTGTATGAACAGAATCCTGGGAACACTAGGAAATCACCCCAATGTTATATTTGAGTTCAGGCTGGAAGGGTGACACAATTTTCCAAGTACTTTAAGGTAAGGGGGCAGACCATGGAAAGCGGTGAGCCGTGGGTTCAGTGCAACAATGGTGCAGGGCAAAGCGCTGTGAGGGATGACGTGTGAAGAAGCTAGGTATACGTGGGTGGAAAGGTCATTGACTTTTGTGTTAACTAAAGTAATAATAGCTGATGTGGTATATATAAACCCTCTAGCCATTCACCTGTAGTCCGAAATATTATTTCTGGCTGTGGTGGGAAGAGGGTCTGGTCGACCTGACTTTTCAGGGATCCTAGTTGATGGAATTGCTCTCATCTGTAACATAGGGCTTCTGAGAGAGCCCTGGACATCAAAATACAGCTGGGAGCCCAGCCTAGACACGGTCTACAATACTTCTGCCCACATTTTCTTGGCCGGAACTCAGTGATCTAGCCATGTTGCAAGGGAGGCTTGGCAATGTTGTCTAGCTCTCTGCCCAGAAGGAATGAATCGTGATAAATAGATGGCTTGTCTTTGCCACAGACCTGATGTGCTGTTCTAATGGAGACCGGGGGTTTTCTCACGTTGGGAAGTTTCACCACCAGGTTACTATTTATGAAGATCACTTGGGTACAATATAAAGAATATACTAGAGAAGGCCGAGAACAATAAGGAGAAATATAGGTCATGGAAGTAGGTGATTCAAATACAAAGACAGTGGCAGCATCACAGGAGAACAGAGGAAAAGTGTAGAAAATATTTTGGAGAAACAGTAACCTGAATTTGGTGACCAACTGGATAATCAACTGATGAACTGAGGTTCAGAGAAGGGTAGAAAATGACTGAGCATTTTATTGAAATAATGTATTTTTTTATTGTTGTTCAATTACAGTTGTCTCCATTTCCCCCCATTACTCTCCCCTGCCCTGCCCAACCCCCGCACCTCCCATTCAACCCACCTCAACCCCTGGTTGTCTTTGTCCATGTGTCCTTTATGCATGTTCTTTGACGACCCTTCCCGTTCTTTCC
Source organism: Micronycteris hirsuta (assembly GCA_004026765.1). Lineage (NCBI taxonomy): Eukaryota > Metazoa > Chordata > Mammalia > Chiroptera > Phyllostomidae > Micronycteris > Micronycteris hirsuta. The sequence continues at coordinate 16,966 of PVJI01005056.1, read as the reverse complement.
CCCTTTATTCCTCTCCCCCTCCCCTCTGTTTACCGTCAGTTTGTTCTTTATTTCCATGTCTCTGGTTATATTTTGCTCACTTGTTTGTTTTGTTGATTAGGTTCCACTTATAGGTGAGATCATATGGTATTTGTCTTTCACTGCCTACCTTATTTCACTTGGCATAATGCTCTCCTGTTCCATCCATGATGTTGCAAAGGGTAGGAGCTCCTTCTTTCTTTCTGCTGTGTAGTATTCTATTGTGTAAATGTACCACAGTTTTTTGATCCACTCATTTACTGATGGGCACTTAGGTTGCTTCCAGCACTTGGCTATTGTAAATTGTGCTGCTATGAACACTGGGGTGCATAGGTTCTTTTGAATTGGTCTTTCAGGATTCTGAGGGTATAATCCCAGCAGTTATTACCAGCTCAAAAGGCAGTTCCATTTTTAGTTTTGTGAGGAAATTCCATACTGTTTTCCACAGTGGCTGTACCAGTCTGCATTCCTACCAACAATGTACTAGGGTTCCCCTTTCTCCACAACCAATCTCTCCAGCACTTTCTGTTTGTTGATTCGTTAATGATGGCAATTTTCACTGGTGTGAAGTGGTATCTCATTGTGGTTTTAAATTGCATCTCTGTTGGCTAGTGATGCTGAGCATCATTTTATATGTCTCTGGGCCCTCTGTATGTCCTCCCTGGAGAAGTGTCTGTTCAGATCCTTTGCCCATTTTTCAACTGGATTGTTTGTCTTCCTGGAATGGAGTTGTATGAGTTCTTTGTATATTTTGTAGATCAAACCCTTGTCTGAGGAATAATTTGCAAATATATTTTCCCATGTAGTTGGTTTCCTTTTCATTTTGCTGATATGTTCTTTAGCCAAGTAGAAGCTTTTTATTTAGATGAATTCCCATTTGTTTATTTTTTTCTTTATGTCCCTTGCTCTCAGGGACATATCGATGAAAATATTGCTGCATGGAATATCTGAAATTTTCCTGCCTGTGTTCTCCTCTAGGGCTTTTATGTATTGATGATGCTACTATTAAATAAAGTCAAGAACATGCCGGATGAATCAGGATTACACATGAAAAAGAAGAGCACAGTTTTGGAAACAATAAGTTGTTGGTATTTGCAGGACATCTGAGTGGAAATGTCTGATGGGAAAATGAAGCCACTGATCTGAATCTTAGGAGAATACAGGAGGTATGCTTTGAGGGGAGGAGGGGCAATCAGCAAATCATCTATAGCAGTGAGGCCAGAAGCAAATGCCCGAAAAGATGTGGAGCGAAATAAAAAGGACCAGACAGACCCTAGTTGTCCTACCTCTGTGAAAAATTAAAAATAGGACTTTCCTTGTGGGCAATAATAATATCTTTCTGATTCAGTTATTTTAGCAGTTAAATTGATCACACGATGCATTTAAAAGACTAGTCTCAGTGTCTGACAAATGGAAAGGGTGTGATAAATGGTAGCTGCAAGTGTAACAGGAATAAGAGTGGTAATCACGTTGATTCCGAGTGCATTTGACTACTGTGTGGGAAGGCCTCCACTTCCTCTCACACCTAGTTCTGCTTTTACTAATTCTACTCTGTTCTACAAGCAATGCTTTTCCCTACGTGATACATAATTGTTCTGCGATAATTTCTCTCAAACTAAAGGGAACAGCCCATTCCATTTATGCAAATTCTAGACAATTATTCTTCACAGTACTGTGCCTGCTGCTTGGGATTATAATGGCCTCTCAGAAAATTCTAATGATAATATTCTTTATTAAGTGATTGCTTTGTCCATGGTTGCCACATTAAAAAACACAATTAAAATTTAAGTAAAAATAAAAGCCAAAAACTATAACAAATGTAGCAATATTTTTTTATGATAGAAGTAACAATACTTCTAAAGGAGTTTCATGCTGCTATATAATGTCCTTTGGTCTTAAATTTGATTCCTGTGGATGTTAAGTTATTATGGAAACAACAAACAGCTATTTTTATTTCCTTCCTTGAATTTCATTATTGCACTGGCCACAATTAATGTGTTTTTTGTTTCACCTGGGTCCCTCTCAGTTAAAAGCATAGATATATTTTTGTCATATGAGACAATACATAAAAAGGAACTAAGTTTTAAAGTGCTGTTGAAATTTGTTATTATTCTATCATTTAAACGCATCACAGTAGGATTCATTTAAGACTGTGACACTGGCTTTGGCGATCAATCCAGTAGGTCTTTGCTGCGCTGAGGGACCTGCCCTCAGGGACTGTCAGCAGGGAAATTGAAGGGCCCATCACCCTCAAACTATGTAAGGAGCCTGATCTGAGATAGAAAAAGTTATAAAACTAACTTAGAAGCTCAGGTGACTCTCTGAGCACAGCCAGACCTGACTAAAGCTAAGGAATGACTGGGTCATGCAGCAGGGGGGTGGCGGGCAGAGCCAGTCAGATGCACTCGCTTCCCCAGGACACAGGGACCCTGACAGAAAGAGACTCTGTCTCAGGGACAGATCCTGTAAATTGGGGAGACTGCTCTCTCTGGGTATATTTTGATGCCATGAAACATAAAAATCACGCAAGTAACTTTTCTTGTTCTGATTACATGGTCATCAAACAAGCAATCTTTTGACTATAATGTGGCTTCTCATGGCTTTTCTGACAGAGAGGTGAACATTCTGGCCGAAGGATGCCTATATCTTCATCTTCTAGCCTCTTGGCAGTTGTTGTTTCTCAATATAAATTAATATACTAGGAAATTTACTTACAGTTCCTTTTATATGAGAGAGTTTGCATGACTCTTAGAATCATTTGTTCCGTTATGACAAAAATTAAACTTTTGAGGTTCACAATGGAAGACCAAACCAAAGACCAAGGAATGTATGATCTTATGAGGTGTCTTGGAAGAAAGCCAGCTAAAAGATGTTCCCCTTTTAAGCTCCTTACAGCCAATGTCACTTAAGTATCAAGTTGACAAATAGGAATATTGACAATTTGTAAGCACAATTTTTATTTCAGTATTATAATAGCTAATACTGTAGGAGCCTGAGCAAAATTAAACTGTTCAGCTCAAACAGTGAATGAAGGTTTTCTCGGCCTGAGCACTTTAAAAAGAACATGTGTTAATCACTTTACCAGTCAGAACACTGTGTCCACGCCTCGGTTCTCTCCCTTCCCCACTTCATCCTTGGTGTGTGGCGACATTAATGTGTCGTCCTAGGAACAGCTAGATTACTTGGTCTCAATAAAAAAGAGTCTGCCAATATAAATCACCCCCAAATGAAATTTATTACTATCTAATTCACACCAGAAGAATATATGTTACAGCATTTAAAAACATGTTTAAACTAGAGTGGAAATAGATTTCAACTTGTCTCATCTATGTCTTCACTATAACTCATTGAAAAATAACGCTACAATGGTCTAGTCAACATTCAGGATAGTTCATAGAACTGTTTTGATCAGTAATAATTATTTTGTACAATGCACTATGTATAATTATACAAATTATTTGAAGTACAATAATTTTAAATAAAAATATGATAGGAGTAAAATTAAGTTATTCTGATCATGTGTAAAGATGGAAAATACAAACATTATGGGTCTGTTCTCTTAGTCTCTGAATGCTAATTATCTTCAGGAAAATGGCATACACCTGTAGTCATTGCTGCTCAAGAATCCATTTTATGCAGCAAACACCACTCAAATATTCTAATGGACATACACAGTTATATTATAATGTGTAGTTTTCAGCCATTACGAGTGAGAAAGCCAAGACTTTGTGGCATTTGTATTAGGTGGAGAGTATTTATGTTTAATGTTTATAATATCATTGAAGGGTCACAGTAATATGCTCCTAGAAATTGGAAAACTGGATACAGCTTTTAGAATCAGTGCACTCATAATCTCTCATTTTGTTTTAAGATCAGGTGAAACATAAAGGTGTATTATGTGAAGATTTAAAAACCTGTTAGTGATTCACATAGTTCTACTTTTTCAACATAATTGTTTATTTAAAATACTACTTTTGCCACAATTCATATTGATCTTGAAGAATACTAGCATGTGTATATTGAAGGGGGAAAATGGATTCACAATTCAAAAACGGATAAGGATAATGATGATAACAGGAAACTACAATTATCTGTCTCTCAAACATTCTTTCTTGTGATAAGTGGAACCGTGCCTATTTTCAAGGTTTGGAACAAGTTTGTTTTCTAGCAGGCATGTGCATACATATACATATAAACATGTATATATATATACACATACATACACACATATATACATATACACACACACACATATACATGTATATTCTCCTCTGAAGCAACTCCATCTTCAATGACAAATTATTAACTTTTACCCTACTTACCTTTATTCTGATTTCAAAAACCATGGATTAAGTCTAATTTTTACACGGAAAGTTCTTAGGAAAAATGTAAAAGCCAAGTATTCTGCTTATTGTTCTTTTATGTTCAGGAATAGCACTTGCACACCCCGAAGCACAGTGAAACTTGCTGTGTGCTGTTTTTATAGTCCCATTGCACCGTTCCAAGACATGAAACTGTCTCGTGTGGATCACAGAGCCTCAATACTGTACCTGTGGGTGGTTTTGTTGCTTCCAAAAGGATTTTTTGGGGTCACCAAATGAGCCATTGTTTGAATCCAAACACCAGCCAGCTCCCATAGAGACATGCTGATCTGTTTTGAATATGGACATATAATGTCATTTTTGTTTCAAAAAGTATATTTATACAAATAATATCAATAGCTGCATTTCAACATCCAGATACTGCATTTGTTTTATAGAAATATTTTCTCATTTAATCCTAATAAAAATATTGTACAGAAATTCTTACTTCCCCTAGAATGGAGGAAAAACAGGGTGTCTAGAGATGAAATAGTTTTGCCCAAGGTCACGGTGGTAAGTAGTGGATGAAACACACCCTCATTTCCGTACGACTCCACAGCACGTGCTCTTAACCGCGATTACATCATATTACAAATCTGTTACCAAAGTAGTCAATGCCCGATATATTGGTTATGTCTGTGCCAAACACAGGTGGGACGTATTGACAGAAAGAGTTGTTTGTGTATATTTTGAATGCCTGCCCTACTTTATAGCAATGCCTCATGTGTTAATGATAGATATATACCAAATCTCCAAATTCATTCAATATTTGGGAATATTTTCAAAGAGTTCATTGTATTCTTATAAGAAGATACAAGCAATATGGGGCAAAATTTTAGATATTTGAGTACTGGAAAATAACAAATTTCTTAAGATTAAGTCATCTTTTATAAGCAATAGTTCACAGTGTAAGTAAAATTATGAATAAAATGATGATAATATTTAAAGGGAAGAGATTTCTAGAGAAACACAGCATGTGTTTAGAATGTTATCTATTCTAAAACATTCACATTCCATTTGACCTGTTTGTATTTCTCTTAGGGAAATAGAAAAATAGAAGCCATAGAAGACCATATAGTGAAGGAGAGGAATTTGTGAGAGAAGCTAATGAGTGAGCAAGCGAGAGAAGAAAACCGTATGCTGCATTCCAACTCTCTGTTCTATCATTAAATCTTTCAGCCTCAAACAGAATCTGTCATTGAATCCAGGAGGGGAATTCTCAACACATTCATTGTTACCTGCTTTCTAAATTGTGACAATGATCTAAATGCCTCTATATAGTTCTTGACAAATGGGAAAAGCATTCTGTCACAGAGCCTCTACATGGTTATTAGAAACATGTCTGAGTGTATCGTCAGCCTCGCTTAGATTCTCAGCCCTGTGGGAGGGACTGCTGTCTGTCCAGGTGAAGCTGACAGAACTTACTACAACACTTAATAAAAATAGCAGTAGAAACACAGTCAGGGGAAAGAACTCTCAAACTCAGATTACAGACTTTGAAAAATTTCCTGTACCTTTTCTGGAATTCCATTTTTACCAATGTCGGTATGAGTTTCAAGGGGAGCCTGCATTTAAAATACATTCTCTGTGGTGCACATTCTGGGGAAACTGTTCACATGAAGAAAACAAGGTTATTCACAGTAGAATTCTTAGTGGCTGATAACATTAAGCACTCTCCTCAGTGATATTAATCAGTGGTTTTTCCAGTCGGCCTGAACAAACAGAGTACCTGACTGTAGATTAACTGCACCTAAAGATGGCTTGTGAATATTAGCGTATCAGCAAACCATATGGTAAATTAGACTGCTCTCTGGTAATTTACTGGAAGGAAGCCAAAATAATTAGAAATCACTCTCAATAACTGCAGTCGTGCACAGCAACTCAGTCACTGAAATGAAACCTTTCTCAGAAATGTTTGTTTTGCGAGTGTATTCCAAATGACAGGCTACAAACTAGCTGCTTGTATTACCCATCATCATGGAAAATGGGCTTACAGACTGAATTCTGAACTGTCAGATTGTTTGCCATCTGGTTCTTCTATTGATTTGACTTTCAAAAGTTTTGTTTGTTTGTTTGGTTTACGATCAAGAAAATTCCTAATCGCGCTCTGATCGCGAGGGTAGCCAAATGTGGTCTGTACATTTCCTTCATAGGGACATCCCCTGGAAGGTGATGGGAACCGACCCTCAGTTCAGTGCCTTCTCTCCCAGTGATGTGCTCTATTCTATCACTTACATTAAAATGTTTAAAGTAATAACTTTAAATAGTTAATCATAAAAATATGAAGGTGATGTGGATCCGTGTTTCTCAATTTTTAACTGTGCCATGAATCACCTGGGGATCTTGTTACAGTGCAGATGAGGATTCAACAGGTTTCAGGGGTGGGGCCTGGAGACTTCGCATTTGTAACAGCCTTCAGGCGATGCTGGTGCAGCTGGTCCCTTGTCACAGTTTGAGTACTTAGGCTATAGGTGCCCCTACTCCGCTAAGGAAATAAGTGCTTACAAAATTATGATGTTGATTTGCTGTATCTTCACTAGAAGCAGTAAATGTTTTTCTGTTTATCAACATCCTGATGTTTGAACTTTGTTGAAGACAAATCAGCCAAGGCAAGCCCTCTATGGCATTAACCCCAGATACCAGAAAAGTCATCAAGTGTTGTTTATTAATACATTTATTCCATAAATATATTCACATTTACACTAGATGAGATACAGAAAGCAGACATACATGTTTCTTGACTCCATGAAGCTTATAGATGGTTTAGGTAAAGAGGCAGACAGACTAAATCTATATAAATATGTATGTATTCTTCTGAAAGGGGTTATAAAATACTCTAGTAAATCTAGTAAAATTTCTCTGAAGAACTGACATTCCGATAAGCTCTGAAATATGCGTAGGTGTTACTCAGTGGAGGGGTGGGAGAGAGTGTTTGAGTAACTGAGAAATACGTCCACAATTCTTGCAGTCATTCAGGAAATGGCCCGGAGGGCGTGAGTGTCGCAGAGATGAGGCTGGAAAGGTGAAGAGAAATCACATCATGGAGCCCTTGTAAGGCATGTTGTAGATTTTAGAAAGAAGCTAAGAGTAAAGGAAATATGTTTGAGAGTATAAACTTCCTAAGATAAACATTTTGAAAAGCTCCTCTATGCTCCTTTACGCTGAATTAATCAGAATAATAATGAATATGAAAGTTAGGAGGCTACTGAAGTGCTCCAGGCCAAAGTTGGCCGTGGTCCAGAATAGGTAGAGGTAGTGGAAATGGAGATGGAGAGAAAAAGATTTATATGCACATATAAAATGTTTTTTACTTATCCAATGTGGGAAGTGAGGGAAACGAGGTGTCAATATGAATCCTGAGCAGAAACACTTTTAGTAGGTGGTAGTACCATTTGCTGTGAGAAACACTAAAGGAGAAACAAGATTTGTTGTAAGATAATAAGGTAATTTTTGTTAAAGGGATCTATAAAAGTCCTGCTAGACCATGTTCCTGGGCATGGTTTTTCCTGAGCACGTGTTTTAAAGGTACACTGAATTGATTTTAATCAGGTATGCTACGCCACACAGATTGAAATGACTGTCCTGATGGAAGAAGCTGTCATGCTCACAACCCCCTGGGACAGGAGGCATGGTGCACCAAGGAGGGCCACACAGGCTTCAGACTTACTAGTTTAAAGGGCCTCAGCAGACACAGGTGTGCAGGGTTTGCCCCTAGATTTCCGGTGACTGGCCCAGGGGTCGTTAGGGCAGGGAAATGATGGCCCAGAGTCTAAGATCCAAAGACAGGAATTGGTTGGGTTCTGGGTTTGTTGGTTTACATTTGAAAGGGATGCTCAGGAATGAGTTTTTAAATTGTCTCCAGAACTGGCTAACACTGGGAGGGACAGTCCCTCCATGGGCAGGAAGGCTCCAGGTGTCAAAGAATCAGAATGTAGAAAATAAAGACATGGTTAATACAATCAGTGTACCTAAAGCGGAGGTGGATATATATGTTTGAAGATTAAAATGAAGGTTAGGGTCAGAGATATAAATTTAGGGACCGTTGTCGTGGGGTAGATCGGACCTGCCGGAACCCAGGGTTGACCGTAACCAATGCGTGTATAAATCTCACACTAAGACACGCGGGGGGAAGAAATCCGGCGGCCACGGGTCTCCTCCACCATCGCCCATCTTGGGGAGAAAGACCTCGTGGGATGCCCAGCCGGGGGTTTTATTAGAGGCATTAAGGCACATTTACATTGGATTGATTATTCATGGATTAAGCAGAACAGGTAGGATTACTCATAGCAAGGCATTGAGATGTTGATTCAGATCCAGTGGCAGACACGACCAGGTTAAAGCAACATTCAGAGATCAGCAAGCCAGAATTTTTTAAGATACACCTTTGCCAAATTCCTATTAGAGAATTCCCATCCCACAGACATGATCCACACTTGCTCACACAGGCATCACACGGAGCTGTGCTCAAAACGTGTAAATTCTCAGGACTGTGTGTTTACACACGTGTGGAAATCACTGCCGCAGACTGTGAGCATCTGGATATCATAAGTGAATAACTTACCCTACGGTCAGAGCATGGAATGGGGATGAGAATGTCTGGGACCAAGTTCTGATATAATTAAATAATTAAAGTTTGGAAGGCAAAGGAAAAGCTCTCAGTTCACTGAACATAATTGGTCAGACAAGTAGGAGAAAGTCAGGAGTGTGTAGTTTCGTGGAAATTGAGAAAAGAAAAACAAGAAGACTCGTTCAAGCAATGACTTTAAATGTAGATGAACAATGACAAGAGAAAACACACACATTGTCGTTCCTGATTTCTGAACTTGTTCTCTTTTATTTAAAGAATAATTATTTTTTCATTCCGAAAACTAAAATGACCTTTGCAATGAGATATCCTCTCCAATTCAGTGTGCTGTTTATCTTACACCTATAGATGCTATTGGAAGTTTTAAACAATTGGGATATTAATCATACTACCATTTAGAATCCAAATTCTATTCTAATATACAACAAATGAACTTTTGCTGACTCCCCTATGATGACACACTACATCCATCATTGTCTGGAGCTGAGATGTCATCACACAATGGAAATTTGGACGTGGAAAGGCTCGTTCACTCATTCATTCAACAGTCATCTTTGCTTAACTAAACGGTGTGACCTATAGTCATAGAAACCATGTAGTAATAAAATCACAGTTTTTAATTTTGATGATTTAGAAAGTTTGAAGAGTCACATAACTTACTGTCTTACGTGATATTTGGCTTTATTAGTAACATTCTTTAAAGGTTACCTATTTCAGCTGATGCAATATCCAATAATAAGTCATCCTTTTCTCTTTTAGAGCAGGTCCTTTAATCTTTTTATGTCCGTGTATTTAGCAATTTAAAATTTGCGTCAACTGAAAAACTACCTTCCGGTAACTTGACATTGGGGAATTGCCTGATCAAATCCCTTATACTTTTGATAGATCCTCAGATATTTCTCGGTACCTATCACGTCTTCTCTGCTTTCTCCCTAGACAACCTCAGGCATTTTGACAGTCCTCTCACAGCATGGATTCAGTTCCTTCACCATGTTCAATCACTTGATATGCTGTAATGTGTTGGTGTCTCTATCTGGGACCAAGAACTGATCTCACTCTTCTTGATTTGATCCAACTAGTATAGAATATGACTATTAACTTTGTTATTTTGAACACTATACAAGGATTATTGCTTTTTTTTTTTAATAGCCACATTATGCTGTTGATGGATTGAGCCTATACTCATCCAAAATTTCTTAAGTCATCTTTTGCAGGTCTACTACCATGAAGTTTCACATGCTCACCGTAGATTTATATTTGGTTCCTGTGAAAGGTATATAAAACTTCTGGGGACTCTGTTAAACCTTATTCTGTTTGATTTCAATCACCTTTCCTATCAGTCCTTCCTAGATCTTTTGAGTAACTTACGTAATCTCATATATATGCTTTACCTCTGAACTTCTTGTCAACTCCACATTTGAGATTCATATTATCATATTGCCATACAAGCCATTGCTGAATGAGTTTTTCAGCAATGGGCCAGTTGAAGAGCCCTGCAGCACCAGGTTCCACAGTGATGTTGGTGGAAACACCAATCAACTCTCTAATTCATGTTTCCTCATTCAGAAGAGCCAACCAATGACGGGTACTCTTATTCAGTCAATATTTTTCCATTGTGCTCACTAGACTACTGTGGAAATGAAATAAATGTTTTGCTAAAACAAAAACTCCATATTTACTATCTTTCTGTCACTTATCATTTCATAACTCTAAAAATAATGAGTTGATATTTATATGAGAAGGAAACATAACAAAAGAGGTAGAGACTTGCAAATGATACTAGGATGGTGATAAAACTGGTTATAAAAGTTTATTTTTTATTTATTTTATTTGATGTTGTTCAAGTACAATTGTCTCCATTCCACCCCCCACCACCACTCCCACCCACCCCAGCCATCCCCACCTCCCACCCCTGATTCTACTCCCCTTTGGCTTTATAAAAATTTAGACATCAAGGACTTCTGGCCAAGATGGAGGCATAGTGGACACACGGTGCCTCCTCACAAAACCAAAAGAAGAATAACAACTATTTAAAAAGCAAAACAAACAAACAACCAGAATGGACAGAGAATCGAACTGAGTGGAAGTCCAACAGCAAAGAAGCTAGAGAGGACACGTTCATCCAGACCGGTAAGCAGGGTGGAGTTGGGAGGAAAGCAGGTGCAGTGAGACAGCAGTTTGCCCAGAGAGACTCACGGTGGGCGCACCTGACCAAAAAGCTGCCCAAAAAGTGGCCGGTGCACCTGAAGAAGCCAGAGGGAAACAGTGGGGCTGAGACTGGTGGACTGGGTGGTCCCTCACTTGTGCGGGCAGATAAACCAGGAGAAGGATCTCGGGAGCTGAGTAGAAAACACCTGTGGGAATTGAGGTGGCAGCAGAAGCAACTTCCAGCCACACAGGAGAGCGCATTGGGAGAAAAGTGACTGGAAACCATGAAGAGCCAAGTGAGCGCCATTTTTCCCTCCCAGGCCACGCCCTCTCAGAAAGGGTCAAAACACAGCCTTAGTGGAGGTTGCCCTGCCCTGGTGAACACCTAAGGCTCCACCCCTTAATGTAACAGGTGCATGGAGAAAAAAAAAATGGCCCAAATGAAAGAACAGAACAAAGCTCCAGAAAAATTACAACTAAAGGATGAAGAGATAGCCAATGTATCAGATGCACTGTTCAAAACACTGGTAATCAGGATGCTCACAAAATTGGAAGAAAGTTGGTCACAAATAGATGAACAAATGAAAGATACGCTAAAGAAAATGAGGGGAAATGTGCAGGGAACCAATAGGGAAGAGAAGGAAATTGGGACTCATATCAATAGTGTGGACCAGAAGGAAGAAACAAGAATTCAAAAAAATGAGGAGAGGCTTAGGAACCTCTGTGACATCTGTAAACGTCCCAACATCCAGCTCATAGGGATGCCAGAAGGAGAATAGGAAGACCAAGGGATTGAACACTTATTTGAACAAATAATGAGAGAGAATTTCCCCAATCTGGCAAAGGAAATAGACTTCCAGGAAGTCCAGGAAGCTCAGAGAGTCCCAAAGAAGTGGGACCCAAAGAGGAACACACCAAGGAACATCGTAATTACATTACCCAAGATGAAAAATAAGGAGAGAATCTTAGAAGTGGCAAGAGAAAAGGAGACAGTTACCTATGAAGGAATTCCCATAAGACTGTCAGCTGATTTCTCAAAAGAGACCTTGCAGGCAAGAAGGGGATGGAAAGAAGTATACCAAGTCATGAAAGGCAAGGACCTACATCCAAGAATACTCTATCCAGGAAAACTTTCATTCAGAATGGAAGGACAGATAAAGTGCTTCTCAGATAAGGTCAAGTTCAAGGAGTTCACCATCACCCAGCCTTTATTATATGAAATGTTAAAGGAATTTATATAAGGCATGGAGGGGTATCAACAGGGGAGTGGGAGGGGGAGAGAGGAGGAGGAAAAAGTACAGAGAATAAGTAGCATAAACGGTAGGTAGAAAACAGACTGGAGGAGGTTAAGAATAGTATAGGAAATGTAGAAGCCAAAGAACCTATGTGTATGACCCATGAACAAAAACTAAAAGGTGGAGAATGGGGGGGGGGTGGAGGGGAATAAAAAGGGGGAAATGGGACAACTGTAATAGCATAATTAGTAAAATATATTTTAAAAATTTAGACATCGAGAATCTCAATTTAATGCTGTTCTACTCCCATTTTACTTGTGAGTTTACATGCTTAACATAGGATGATGGTGAAATGTGGCAACATACCAGAAAGAGTGTCCAAGCCCTCACTACAGGGGTTACTATTGATTTACTATTTCTCTTGTATGCAAATCACCTTTCTTTTTAGTCAGAGTTTAGTCTCTTGAGAGTTGGGCTTTAACTTTTTTAAACAGAAAAATATAATCATAAGGACTTTTAGTATACTACTTTAGATACTATCAATCTGTGCTGATATTGTAACTAAAAGTGTCTAGCTAAGCATACACTAATAATAAACTAATCATACTGAATTGGCTGAGAGAGGAGTATCAAAATAAACTGTTCCTTCCTAACATAGACTTTATCACCAGCTATTATACAGTAAGTATTTAAACTCCATTGTCTTGCCTCAACTGAGAAACTCTAACCGAGTCAGCGTTTCTCAAGTTGCACTGATGCACGTAATGTTAGTATGTGCTAATAAACACTCCCAGCTGCACTTGACCCAGCTGGGGTTCCCCAGAAACAATTGTCACATTGATGGTAGCTCGTCAAAGCCTGGTGGGAACTTTATAACTGGACATATATAAGTGTACATATACATATATTTTCTCATTTTCTTTAGATTCCTAGGCTACCATTCCAAAAATAAAAATAGTCCTCTGCCCTCTCAGTGAGTCTTAGGCCTGGATAAGAGGAAAAACTCCTGAAAATTGTCACTGGAATCATGCATACTCTCCATGTAGTTTTTTTTAGCACAGTACTTTTAAAAATTTTGGAATATTTATCGTAAATTAATAAGTAGCAAAAATGTAATTATAAGTTCTGTGTATCCTTTACTCAGTTTGTCCTGAAGATAATGAGAGTATAATAGCAAAGCTGATGACTATAGAATAATAACAAACCAGGAAATTAATACTGGTACAATCTGCAGAGTTTTTTCAGTTTTATTCAGTTTTACACTCACTCGTGTGTGTGTGTGTGTGTGTGTGTGTGTGTAGTCTGATACAATTTTAACCCATGTGTTATCAAATTTTGTTATTTCAAGAATAATATACAAATAAACTCATACAGTACGTAACCTTTAGTAATGGCTGTTTTTATGCAGCATAAGTCATTTGAGAGCCAACTATGTTTTTGCATTTTTCAATGCAGTAGTCCTTTTTGCTGCTGCGTAGTACTTGAAAGTGTGGGTGTACCACCGTTTGTCTCCTCACTCGCTGGTTGAAGACATTTGGATTGTTTCCAATTTGGACTAATGAGAATAAAGTTGCTACGAACATTTCTGTACAGCTTTTGAGTGAATATAAGTTTTCATCCCTCTGGGATAAATACCCAATAGTGAAATTTTTGGGTGGCATATGGTAAGAGCATGTTTAGTTTTATATGAAACTGCCAAACTATTTTCCATACCATTTTATATCCCCACCAGCAATATATAAGTACTCTAGGTTCCCAGCAGCCTCCCCAGCATTTGGTGTCAAATGTAATTTTAAATGCACAATTACGTTGTAAATTTTTTTGTGGCCAGGTGCTGTTTCATATTACCTTAAAAATGTTTATATAACGTAGTACCGTGGATTTAAAAGAAGTTTGTTTGATATTTGTTATTACCAGGATATTGAATGGAACAAAGACATGCCTTTCCTCCAGGCAGGAAATCCAGGTCTATTTGCATGCGGCAGTTGCAAACTCAAACCTCAGAGCCCAGGCAGCAACGTGATTGAGGGAAGCTGCAGGGGTCCAGGACAGAGGGAGGAGGGTGGGGATTGCAGCCACAGGAAAGCAAAAGCCTGGCTAAAAGTAGAGTGTCTCCAGAAAGCCATTTCGTCCATGTTTCTACACATCCTGACTTTTCTAGAAAAAACAAAAACACTAAAGTACAATTTAAAAATAAGTACTCCCTTGATTTGTAAGTATAGACTCCTCAAAAGCCTTGAGGACCAACTTTGACCTAAAGACAAATTATTTGAGGATTATTAGTTAGAGAGGTGAGAAACCCAGTAAAAAGAAAATAAATGTTCAGTATTCTCAGACACCGGGGAGAAGTTATTTTAGACTGAAGAAATACAAAAAAACCTTTATAGTACAGGAATGTGCTTCTCAAATTTCAATGTGCTTATTTATCACCTGGAGAGATTGCTGATCCAATTCAGTATGTCAGGGTTTGGGACAAGGCCTAGGATTCTGCATTTTTAGCATACTGCCTGGTGATGCTACCAGTTCAGGGGCCCCTTTAACTAGCAAATGTGTATGTGATATTTGAGCTGAACCCTGGGTATTGTTTGTAGATGCAAACTCGATCCTGGTGGAGAGAATGATGCCATTAGTCTTAAAGGTATGAAACCTTGGAGATATCTGGGAAATCGTAAAATCTTCAGTTTGTGTTGTAAATAGTTTACACAAAAGAGCAGGAGACAAACTTGGAAAGGTATATGTTGAAATGGGATCATCCTATATTTTCTTTATGTTCTAAATTTCGGCAGCCTGCGATACTTATGTACTCAGATTACTATCAGTAACTAACACCCACTATTTCCATGATCCCCACCTTGGTTATGAATGGGTTATAGTCATCCAGTGGCACCGGCCACCTTCCTCTCAGCTTATAAAATGTCCTCTGCCCAAAATGCAAAGGAGTGTGCACTTCCCCAGGGCTCATCGATGTCTGTATCAAAAATTCTGTTTGGTCAATTTCTCCACGCTCTAATGCTTGGACACATAGCTGTGTTGATTCTATGTACAAGAAGGGATACTTGCCTTCCTGCCTCTTAGGGAAAAAGATTTTTCTACCTGAACTCCAAAATCTCTTGAAGACTCTTAAAAACAGATATTTATTCTTCTGGTTATATTTGTATCCCTAGGGGCTTCATGCCTAAGGGAATGGACCTTTTCTTTCATTGTTGTCTTTTTTTTTTCTATCTTGGAATACATTTTATAAAAATACACAAAATAAAATATAAAATACATTCTATTCCATCCAAAAGAAAGTCAAAGTTCACGTGTTTATTAAAGCAGGCAAACACTTTTTTTAGGGATCACTAATCCACTTAAACCACACATAATTAAAATGAGATATAGCATATTTAAAAATAAATGAGTGAGCAAATGAATAAATGAATGAATTCATGTATTTGTATTTTAACAGGTAGATGTTGAGATAAAAATAGAGATGAAAAGAGAAGTGAGAAGCAGCAGATAGGAAAATCTTTGAGAAGAAAGGCAAAAAATTGACAAGGAGTGACAAGGTGGTCTAAGAGAATACCTGGGCTAGAAATCACCTTAGAAATGTTTGAAAATGTAAACTTCTGTAAAGGTAGGCCCCTGCTATACCTAAAAGGGCAGGGGCAATACCCATCCATGCTGAACATCTGGTGCTGGAATTATGTTTGGTTCACTTTCTTTCTTTCACGTTTTAGTGATTATAAGTCCTTATTAATTGTCTGGATTATTACATGGTATTATTGTATGAGTGCTGTGGAAATGATACATATATAATTTTGAATGAGATCATTACACATTATTCTGCAGCAGTATTTTTATTTAGCAATATATGATAGAAATTTTTCTACGTATTGTGTATCCATACTCCTAGTCAATTCCTCCCTGTGTGTTAGTGCACAGCACGGATGCCTGCCGTGGCCATGAGAACGTGGCGACTGTCCTCCCGTCTCAGCAAGTGTAATTGACCAAGGGCTCTGGTAACTGTCCTGAAATTCATCACCACAGTTGCGCAGAGGCAATGTCCCCCAGATGCTGCTCCCAGACAACAACTGCAAGCGGAAGGAACAGTTTGTTCCTGATAGACGAGGGCTCCTCTGATGGCTGACGACTCTGATGGCTTTGCTGAACCTTCCCTAGACCGCATGGCAGTCCAGGATGCTTGCAGACACTCTCCTCTCTCTCCCTCCTGACTGGAGACAGACTGACTTTGCAGCCTGATGGTTCCCATAGCCTTATCTGGCTCCCTCCCAATTTTCCCTCCTATATGCATTCACCCTAATGAAATCCTTGCCATCTGCATCTCAGAAGAACCAGACTGAGCAATGCCTACTCCATAATTTATGAAACCTTCCCTTATTTATAGATATTCGGCTTATTTTTTAAAAAATGTTACTATGGCCCTGGCTGGTGTAGCTCAGTGGATTGAGCGCGGGCTGGGAACCAGAGGGTCCCGGTTCGATTCCCCGTCAGGGCACATGCCTGGGTTGCGGGCCGGGTCCCCAGTGAGGACCATGTGAGAGGCAACCATACATTGCTGTTTCTCTCTCTCTCTCTGTCTCCCTCCCTTCCCCTCTCTCTAAAATAAATAAATAAAA
>PVJI01005055.1:31228-101005 GCA_004026765.1 Micronycteris hirsuta | reverse complement strand
CTTATATAAATCCCTTTAACATTTCATATAATAAAGGCTGGGTGATGATAAACTCCTTGAACTTGACCTTATCTGAGAAGCACTTTATCTGCCCTTCCATTCTAAATGAAAGTTTTGCTGGATAGAGTAATCTTGGATGTAGGTCCTTGCCTTTCATGACTTGGTATACTTCTTTCCAGCCCCTTCTTGCCTGTAAGGTCTCTTTTGAGAAATCAGCTGACAGTCTTATGGGAACTCCTTTGTAGGTAACTGTCTCCTTTTCTCTTGCTGCTTTTAAGATTCTCTCCTTATTTTTAATCTTGGGTAATGTCATTATGATGTGCCTTGGTGTGTTCCTCTTTGGGTCCAACTTCTTTGGGACTCTCTGAGCTTCCTGGACTTCCTGGAAGTTTATTTCCTTTGCCAGATTGGGGAAGTTCTCCTTCATTATCTGTTCAAATAATTTTCAATTTGTTGCTCTTCCTCTTCTCCTTCTGGTACCCCTATAATTCGGATGTTGGAACGTTTAAAGGTGTCCTGGCGGTTCTTAAGCCTCTCCTCATTTTTTTGAATTCTTGTTTCTTCATTCTATTCTGGTTGAATGTTTTTTTCTTGCTTCTGGTCCACTCTGTTGATTTGAGTCCCAGTTTCCTTCCCATCACTATTGGTTCCCTGTACATTTCCCCTTATTTCCCTTAGCATAGTCTTCATTTTTTCGTCTAATTTGCAACCAAATTCAACCAATTCTGTGAGCATTCTGATTATCATTGTTTTGAACTGTGCATCTGACAGGTTGGCTATCTCTTCGTGGCTTAGTTGTATTTTTTCTGGAGTTTTGATCTGCTCTTTCATTTGAGCCACCTTTTTTTTTCTCAGTGCACCTGATAAGTATAAAGGACAGAGCCTTAGATGTTCACCAGGGTGGGGCAGCCACATCACTGCGTTGTGATGCTGTCTGTGGGGGAGGGGTCTGAGAGGGAACAATGGTGCTTGCCCTGCTCTCTGCCGGCTTTCAGTCACTTCCCCCACTACCCACAAGCAACTTGGGCCCTTCTGTACTGATTCCCAGTTGGGTGGGCTTGCGTATGTTCTAGGACTCTGTGGGTCTCTCCAGCGAGCTCTCCTGTGAGGCTGGGGGTTCCTCCCGCTGCTGCCCCAACCCCCACAGGTGTTCTCAATCTGTGGTTTGAGGCTTTATTTCCCTGCTGGAACCCTGGCTGTGAGGTCTGTCTCGCTCCCCAGCTTTTTCTCCCGGTTTATCTGTGCACGAATGTGGGACCATCTGCTCCACCAGCCTGGGCCCTGCCGGGTTGGGTCCAGGTCCGCCAGCCTCCTGCTCCCCCGCCAGCTTCAGCATTGCCCGCCCAGCTCCACAAACTCTCTCCACCTGGCTCCGCCCCTCCTACCAGTCTGGATGAACGTGTCCTCTTTAACGCCTCGGTTGTCGGACTTCCAAACAGTTCGATTTTATATCAGTTCTGGTTGTTTTTTTGTGTTTAAATTGTTGTCCCTCTTTTGGTTGTTTGAGGAGGCACAGTGTGTCTACCTACACCTCCATCTTGGCGAGAACTGTGAGGCTTGGTTTTATATTTTGCAAATCTTTTTAATGTCTGGCTTAATAGGCAGCTGGATCCTCAGATCCACTTCTGCATTTAATCTGTTTGCTCTCACCTGCCGTGTAGCTTCTGGAAAACTCACAGTGTCCTCACAACAGGAAGAGGAGGAGGAGGAGGAAGGCAAATGGCACTATAGTATTATTGGGAAAATAGTTTTCACTTTGTAGACTTGAACTTGCATGACCACCTCAGGGTCAGTCTTGTTTCATCTCTTCTTCACTCCCATGCCTCCCTTCATCATTTTGAAAAAATCAGTAACCTTCAATTATTAGGAGCATTGTGTTGGGTGCTTTCCTGCATGGCTTTCTTTATCCTCATGACAAATCTGCTTTATTAGTATGTATGAATATTTGGCTGTCCCAGGCCTCAGGGACATTCCCCAAGTTCATGCTTCTGGAAGCTGATGTCACCCAGATGGTGCCCAGGCCAGATCTTTATCACATAGTCTCCTAAATTTGACTTCAGACCATGAGAACTGTTGGGGCTGCCTGCTACCTGCCTGCTTCTTTTTCCCACGGGGACTTGGGGGGAGGCCCTGGTTTCCTCCCTGCCTCCATCTCTCACATGTGGATGCTCCCTCAGTAAACCTTCCCGCAGCCCTCCAGGCCAGACCTCATGCCAGCTGCTGGACGGCGAGCTGAGTAGGATGTTGCCATGAGAAGCAATGTGGGGTCAGTTGTTTGTGCCTGAGTTGAAAGACTGGCACTCCCCATTTTGAACCCCAGCCTTGGGAGGGGAGGAAAAACAGCTGAAGCACCCAGGCTGGTGGGGTTTGGCATGATCTTCTCTGGTTTCATTTGGGGATGCCTCTACTCACTACAGCATCGTGGAGTCCAGAGAAGACAGGTCATATAGTCCTGACTGCTTCCCAGGGCAGAAACCATCTCTGAAACACCCTACCCAAAGGCTGCCTGACTTCTGCTTGTGCACCTCCAACGACAGGGAACTCACTACCTACCTCAGCAGATAGCCAACCGATGAATGGCCCTCTTATTGTTAGAAAACTGCACTCACCTTGAGTTACCTTTCAGGAACATCCTGGTTTATGCCATGATAGGAAGAACCCAGACTGGGAGTTGAGATTCTGGGTATGGGATTAGGGTAGCCATGGGTAAGCTCCATCCCCTCTGAGGGTTTTGGTTTCTTTGTTTTGAAGAAAGCTGGTCTCTGGTTCCTTTTACTACTGACATTCTTTTTTTAAAGATTTTATTGATTTATTTTTAGAGGGAGAGGAAGGTAGGGAGAGAGAAAGTGAGAGAAAGAGAGGAAGATAAACATCAATATGTAGTTGCCACTCATACACCCCCTACTGGGGACCTGGCCTGCAACCCAGGCATATGCCCTGCTTGGGAATCAAACTGGTGACCCTTTGGTTTGTAGGCTGGCACTAAATCCACTGAGCCACACCAGGCAGGACTTACTACTGACATTCTGCCTTACTTTCTGATTTGGCCTCCGTTTCTCCCAGAGCGACCTTCAAGGATTTGGAGAAGCTGAGGTCCTCTTCAAGGGCGAGCACAGTCTTAGCTGCCCACGTGGCTGCTACCTCTGGACACACCTTTGTCTGTTGTTGGTCCTCTCTGTGGAGTCTGACCCCAGCACAGACCTCCAGGGGTTCCCCCAAGCAGTCCTGGGGTCCACTGACCCTGCTGCAGCCCTGGACACCCAGAGCTGCTTCCCCCACCTTCTGGGACACTGTCCCTCCAACTGTACCAACATGAGCTGTCCTCTGCGTTTGCAGACTTAGTAACTGTACAATCTAGGCAACTCTATATATCGCAGTTGATTTTCAAATAGTGGGACCTTCTGGCAGGAAGTAGAGGGAAAAATGGAGTGGAAGAACTTTCCAATCAGCTCAGTGGGGGAGAGCTGGGCTCAGGCTGCCTCTTTGGTTTGTGGATGTGGCTAATCTGGCCCTGGCCTGAGAGTCATTCCAGACTGGCAGGCTGGGCTGCCCGTCTCCATGGCAACTGTTGTTATTGGTAACTGAATAAGCATCTCCAGCAACAGCGCTGGAGCTGTTGGTTTTCCCTTCTAGTTGGAAGTGAGAGGAGCCAGGCTTTTTACTAAACGATCATAAGTGCTGGGCTTTTGGTCCCCATTTTAAGATCTTCAACTGATATCTGACAGACTGAAGCCAGCCTTCTAGTTCCCCTCTCACCTCTGGGGCCCAAGGGGTGAGACAAACTGACTTAACATTATTTCCAGCCTCCTTCTGAGAGGCTGAGAAACCCGTTCAGGCACACCCAGCTAGCGAGACCCAGAACTGGATGCCTAGCCTGTCTGATCCTGTGACCCATGCCTGTGACCACATGGCTGTTGTGTCTGTCCTTTTCCACTGAGATCACATGCAAACCTCTCAGCCCTTCCCTGCGACACCATCCGTCTGGCTAATGATTCGTGAGGACAGGTAGGATCTCATGGTGATTCATGGGCCACCAGGAGGATTCTTCTAGAATCTGTCTCCCTTGATTATCCTGTAATGGGGTCAGTGGGACCTCAAGATGCTTTAGCCCTGGAATTAGTAGGGAGGCAGATCAACAAGGTGAAGGGACTTGCTCACCCAGACCAGTGCCTCCAACTGCCTGCTCTCCTCACCCCTGTCCATCCTGGTGGGTGACGTGCAGTGGGGCAGCCCTGCCTCAGGAGTGACGTTCAGGCCACTCGTATGGAGCACCTTTGGGCACTGTGCTAGGTTTTATCATCTGTCTGTGTGTGTGTGCGCGCGCGCGCGCGTGTGTGTGTGTACTTATTTTATAAAGTGTTTTAGGCCTACTCCACTGGGTGATTTTCCCTGGTGAACTTTGGAATCATTTTGGTCAGGGCTTGAGAGCCCTTTTGGTCAAATTCTAGTGCCTCTTCTTAAGAAGGACGCTCACCTTCCTTGACCCCTTGGTGGCTTCTGACAGAACCGACTGCTCCCCCCACTTCTTGAGAGTTCCTGGGCCCTCGGTCTCTGTGACCACACCTCTCCTGGTTTCCCTCTTGAGTCTCTGGCTGTTCCTTCCTGTTTCCCGTTGCTCTTCCTCCTCTGCTTGACCTCCACATGCTGGAGCGGTTCAGGGCTTGGTGACACCACTCACCGTGCCTACGGCTTCGGGTCCCACCGATTTCCAGCTCCCAGCGCTCTTCTGAGCTCTAGGCCTGCATGGGAGACCGCAGCTCTTCCTGGAGGCCCCTACAGCATCTCAAACTCAACTCATCCCACGCCAAATGTGACTCTCTGCTACCCAAACCTGCCTCTCCTAACCACCAACCCCCACCCCCTCTGCCTCTCCAGTGTTTCCCATCACAGGGAATGGTGCTACCCCTCCTCATTCCTCCGTAGTGTAGGCAGAAGTGGGGGATCATCCTCAACAGTTCCTCTCTCTAAACCCCTCAACTAGTCCATCTCCAACTCCTGTTGACCCTGCTTCCTTAGAAGTCTCTAGAATTTCCCAGCTTCTCTCCACCGCCATTGCCATCAGTCCTCACTATTACGACTTGCTCCTTACTGTTCTGCAGGAACAATGCCATATGACACGAAAGGCCACGCAGCTTCTGTCTCATTGGTGGAACCCCGAGTCACCATGTAAGTTGTTTTGATCACCGTGAGGCCGCCCAGCTGTGGGGAAGTGCAACCCATGGCAAGTCCAATTGTTGGTGATGCAGTTGACAGTCACAGCTAAGCCCAGCCTTTGAAGTGTTTCAGCCTAGGAGCCGCGTATAAGAGTAAAGAAGCCTCTCGATGGGTTTTGACCCCTCTCTAGCCCCGATGCAGCCATTGAATCACCTGCAGTTACTCATGTCTTCCCAGGTAAGGCTCCAAACATCGAGGAGCAGGGAAAAGCCATTCCACTCTTCCGTGTTTGAGTTTCTGACCCACACAAAGCGTGAGTGTGACAGAATGGCAGTGGGTGAAGATGGTTTGTTATGCAGTATCATCTCATCTCAGGGCCTAGAATGTTCTTTCCTCCCTGTCCCCATCTCCTCCACTGGCTGGTCACCACTGACTCATCTTTCCACCTCGGCTCCATCGTCATTTCTGCCGGAGACCCTTCCTGACCACCCAGACCAGGTCAGGCCTGTCACGGGCTTCCGTCACACGTCCAGCTTCTCATGAATGTGATCCTAGTGACCTTTGAAATTTTTGTCTTAGTTCTGCCCCACTGGGCTGCGAGCTCCACGAGGGCAGGGTCCATACCTGGGTCCCCAGCTCCTGGCAGACTGCCTGGCATGCAGTGGGCACACAGTACGTGTTGGATCAGGGAAAGAATGGATAAAGTTACTGTTATCTTTGCTATTGTTTGGTGGGCATGTTTGGGAGGCAGGCGAGCTTCTCCTGTTGGTTCCCAACTACGCGGGGCTACCCTGATTAAATGTCTTACTCTAACCAGGGAGCAGACAGGAAGAAAAGGTCCTGGGTTGTGTGGGTTTCAGCAGTGGCAGCGACTGAGGGCAGGGCAGGGGTGGTCGGGCAGTGTGGACACTGGACGTGGGCCTTTGTACCTGACCATGTGATATTAGCCATGCTGAGTGGGGGCAAAGCCCATCTCTAACCTGATGGAGAATTTTGTTGGGGTTCACGCACCCTCCCTAGGCCCCAGTTTTATACAGATGTTTGGTACAAGCCCAACAAAAGCCGGCTCCAGCTCTGTGAATCTGTACATAAAGGCAGCCTGGAGACCAGGCAAAAAGCCTCATTAATTGCTCTATAATCCAGGCAAAGCCAGCAGGAAGGGCTGCATTTTGCAGTTTTTAAAAAAAATTAACAATTACATTCTCAATGTGTTCAATTTTTAATCCCCCTGAAAAGGATCTTTAGGCATCTAATTGACATATTTTAAGAGATATATTGGCTAGTCAGGCATCAATTGACATCCTTATTAAATATCAATTAACGCATTCCCTAACTTGATATTTAATTAGCGTGCTGTAGCTATTCTTTTAAAAGTCAATTATCTTGGAATATTCTTACAAGTTGACTCCACTGATAGCAATTATGTATGAATTCCTGTCATAAATGGTTTTAGTTAATTGCAGGGCATGCTGATTCTAAATAGACATATCAGGTCTTTAGAGAAGAATTTTCAAATCAATCATTAGATATCCAGTGAACTCTCCTCTCATACTGACTATGGATCAAAGGCATGTCTGGCTCTGGAACTGGGGTTATTGTATTTTGAGATGATTGTAGAAACTCTGGGTCAATAGTCCTCTAGGAAGAGTCATCCTTCAGTTTTTTAAAAAATTGTGATATAATACACATAGCATTGAACTTAACCACGTGCAGCTCGACAGAGCCAACTGTGTTCACATTGCCCTGTGGCCAGTCTCCAGAACTCTTTCTGTCTTGCAGAGCTGAAACTCTGTGCGGGTTCAGCAACCACTCTCCCTCCTCCCTGCCTCTAGCACACATCCCTCTACTTTCTGTCTCCTTGACGACTCTCGGTAGCTCATGGAGGTGAAATCATACAGTGTTTGTCTCCTGTGTCTGCCTGGCTTATTTCACTTAATGTAATGTTCTCAAGGTTCATCCATGTTGTATCATGTGTCAGAATTCCCCCTTTTTTTTTTTAAGGCTGAATAATATGCTCTTGTAGGTATGAACTCTATTTTAGTGATCCATTCACCTTTTGATGGACCCTGGGTTGCCTCTGGCCATTGTGAATAATCTTGCTATAAACACGAGTGTACAAATATCTCTTTGAGAGTCCGTCTTCAGTTCTTTCCGTTATATACCTAGAAGTGGAACTGCTGGATCAAATGGTAATTTTGTGTTTCATTTTTTGAGGATGTGTTTTCTTTTTTAAAATGATCTTTAAAAAATATATTTTATTGATTATGCTATTACAATTGTCCTAGTTTTTTCTCCCCTTTGTTCCCCTCCACCATTCCATCTCCCTCCCACCAGCATTCCCCCACCTTAGTTTCTATCCATGGGTCATACATGTAAGTTCTTTGGCTCCTCCATTTCCTATACTGTTCTTAACCTGCCCCTATCTATTTTGTACCTACCATTTATGCTTCTTATTCCCTGTACCTTCCCCCCCATTTTCCCTCTCCCCACTAATAACCCTCCATGCAATCTCCATTTCTATGATTCTGTTCCTGTTCTAGTTGTTTGCTTAGTTTGTTTTTATTTTTGCTTTATGTT
The DNA here is from genome assembly GCA_004026765.1 of Micronycteris hirsuta. Lineage (NCBI taxonomy): Eukaryota > Metazoa > Chordata > Mammalia > Chiroptera > Phyllostomidae > Micronycteris > Micronycteris hirsuta. Next base: position 93,274 of record PVJI01005055.1, on the reverse strand, counting down.
TAGTTGTTGATAGTTGTGAGTTTGTTGTCATTTTTACTGTTCATATTTTTATCTTTTCTTACATAAGTCCCTTTAACATTTCATATAATAAGGGCTTCGTGGTGATGATGAACTCCTTGAACTTGACCTTATCTGGGAAGCACTTTATTTGCCCTTCCATTCTAAATAATAGCTTTGCTGGATAGAGTAATCCTGGATGTAGGTCCTTGCCTTTCATGACTTTGAATACTTCTTTCCAGCCCCTTCTTGCCTGCAAGGTTTCTTTTGAAAAATCAACTGACAGTCTTATGGGAACTCCTTTGTAGGTAACTGTCTCCTTTTCTCTTGCTGCTTCTAAGATTCTCTCCTTAGTTTTAATCTTGGGTAATGTAATTATGATGTGCCTTGGTGTGCTCCTCCTTGGGTCCAATTTCTTTGGAACTCTCTGAGCTTCCTGGACTTCCTAGAAGTGTATTTCCTTTGCCAGATTAGGGAAATTTTCCTTCATTCTGTTTTCAAATAAGTTTTCAATTTCTTGCTCTTCCTCTTCTCCTTCTGGCACCCCTATGGTTCAGATATTGGAACATTTAAAGCTGTCCCAGAGGTTCCTAAGCCTCTCCTCATTGGTTTTTTGAATTCTTGTTTCTTCATTCTGTTCTGGTTGAATGTTTATTTCTTTCTTCTGGTCCAAACCATTGATTTTAGTCCTGATCTCCTTCCCTTTACTGTTGGTTCCCTGTACACTTTCCTTTATTTCACTTCGCATATCCTTCCCATATTCCTCTATTTTGCAACCATACTCAACCATTTCTGTGAGCATCCTGATTACCAGTGTTTTGAACTCTGCATCTGATAGGTTGGCTATCTCTTTATTGCTTAGTTCTATTTTTGGAACTTTGACCTGTTCTTTCATTTGGGCCATATTTTTTTGTCTCGGTGAGCCTGTTACATAGTAAGGGGCGGAGCCTAAGGTATTCACCAGGGCGGGGTAACCCACATCACTGCGTTGTGACACTGTATATTGGAGAGGGGTCCAAGAGAGAACAATGCTGCTTGTTCAACTCTCTGCCAGCTTTCAGTCACCTCTGCCGCTACCTGCAAGCAAATTGGCCTTTCTGGTGCTGATTCCCGGGTGGGTGGGTTTGTGTACATTCTAGAACCCTGTGGGTCTCTCCAACAAACTCTCCTGTGAGGTTGGGAGTTTCTCCTGCTGCTGCTGCCTCAACCCCCACAGGTGTTTTCAGTCAGAGGTCTGAGGCTTTATTTCCCCCGCATTGGAACCCTGGGCTTCGAGGTCTGTCTCGCTCCCCAGCTGTTCCTCCCAGTTTATCTACACGCAAATGTGGGACTACCTGCTCTGCCAGCCACCACCTTGCCTGCCCTGGTCCTCCAGCTGCCGCCTTGTCTCGAGTCCTCTCTGCCTGGTTGCCCATCTCCGCCCCTTATATGGGTCTGGATGAATGTTTCTTCTTTAACTCTTTTGTTGTCGGACTTCCATACAGTTCAATTTTCTGTCAGTTCTGGTTGTTTTTGTTTTTAAATTTGTTGTTATCCTCCTTTTGGTTTTGTGAGGCAGCGCAGTGTGTCTACCTATGCCTCCATCTTGGCCAGAAGTCCAGATGTGTTTCATTTTTAAGTTTATTCATTCTATGCATGCATTGAGCACCTGGGCTAGGTGGACATTTTTAAAGTAGGGGAGCTCAGTCCAGTGGGGTTGCCAGCCCAGGAGAAATCCTAACATGAGGGTCCCAGCACAGATGGTGTGACTGGGATGTTTTTAACCGTGTGGTATGCATGTGGTGTCCAGGAGGCACGAGGAGGTGGAAGGGCGGAGCCAGCTAGAATGGGGCGCACTGAGGAGAGTGAACAGGGCAGGCCCAGGGTCCCGCTCCGCCCCTGTTGTCACTTCTACAGTGGTGGATGCCTGCCCTGTGTTCACACCGTCCCCTCACCCCACCCAATACCTGTCCTTCACCTCCTGTTATCTCCCTAAAATTACTGACTTCGATTGCCTTCCTGGAACTCTGCTACCTTTTCTCACATAATGTGTCTGACAAGGAGGAATTGTTAGTGTTTTCCCACTTTGTACGTGAAGATCTCGAGGCTCAGAAAGGCTGACTCACCTGACTGGGGTCTCACATGGCTGAGGTACCTGCCTGGCTGGCCGCGTCACCTCTTCCCCACGTTGTCTGTCTTTTGCCCCATTCTCTCTCCCTCCTGTCCACAAACTGTCCCCTGTAGGCCTCTGACAGAGGCTGGGGAAGGTGCCGTAGGCCAAACCCAGGCTGCATGTTCCGGGTGCAGGGATAGAAGGATGCAGCAAGCACAGGAGCCTCTGGCTCTTACAGCCTCAGCTCCTTCACCTGTGAAATGGGGGCAGAGATGCTTCTCTCAGGCCTGCTATGGGGGCAGGTGAGACAAATACTTGTGTCATTTACAGGGTGCACAATCAGCACCTGGTTATTGCACAAAAATATTCGAGGAACGAGGCACCATCAGATCATGAAGGCCCCCTACACGAGGCCATTTTCATCCCGTCCATGCCCAGGCCCGGCGGGGATGGCGGAACAGTCACCCCCAGCAAGCCCGGCAGGCCAGGGGCCTTGAGCACCTGCTGCCTTCTCAGCTCTTAGGGAGGAAGACCACCATCAGGCCCTGGACGTGGTAATCAATAGGTTGAGCAGCACTTGGAGCCTAAAGCTGTCAGTGATTACTGGCTGCTGAACTTAATGCCTTTGTGCCTCAGTTTCATCACCAGTAAAATGGGAATTTAAGCTACGCCCATCTCACTGGCTGCTGTGAGGATGCAATGAGTAAATCCGTGAGCCTAACACCTGGTGAGTGCTCAATGAGTGTCAGCTAGTGCTCTCCTGGTCACCAAACCCACGGGGCCCTGCGATCCAGAGATCCCTGCCGAGCGCCAACAAGGTGCCTTCATGTCTGGCTATGAGTGGCCCACAGCGGCCAGGCCCAGGCTCCTGGAGATGGTCTTTCTCCAGCACCCTTGTCCAGCAGGACGTGTCACCAGTTCTGTCCACCACACTGCCACTTATGGACAGAACTAACAGACCCATTGGTAGGTGGAGAAACCGAGGCTCTGGGGGGCCGAGAAACTTCCCTTGCTGGTAAGAGGTGTCAGGACCAGAGCCCAGGTTGGCTGGTTGCTCATTCTCTCATCTGCCGGCCATTGACCTGATACTTACTGAGAAGCTACTGTGTTCCAGGTGCTGTCCAGGTGCCGGGGACACTGTGAAGAGAAACATAGACACGACTTCTGCCACCCTTGGGCTTTACAAGAGCATGCTGCCTCAGGAGGGTGGGAGCAGTCAGGCCTAAAAATTTCTGGCCAAGCATTGATCACAGGGTCAGCTGAGCTGTGAATGGACAGGGCTAATGAGCTTGAAGGGTTAAACAAAAACAAGAGCCAGATACTCCTCTGGGTAATGATCACTGCTTCATCAGAGTGAAGGGAGAAGAGAGACTGGAAGGCCCTGAGCTTCATTAACAGAGTTATAACGCCCAGAATAAGGGAGATGAGAGCCCCCCTCATCGGGATTGATTGTGGCAGTCCGGTCAGACCTCATCAGTTCTGTGTTCGTAGAGTAAGTTGAGCATGCGTCATCAGAACAGGTGTCATGGCAAACAGCTCAGACGGCCTATGGGGCATGACTGACGGAGCTAGGGTGGTATATCCAGCAACGATAGATGGGGCTTACCTGGGGGCATTATTGTTTTCAGCCCTCCAGAAGTGCCTTGTGGACCAGCTTGGAATAACTTAGGTGGTATTAAGGTCATAGCCTGGACCATTTAGTGAACATTACAGGGTTCATATGAGAAAGAAATTTGACCTATCAATGTCCTCAACAATGGGGTGGGCAGCTCCTACAGGTAGTGAGTTCCCTGTCACCTGAAGTGTGTGAGCAGAGGTAGAAGATCATTTGACCACTAGAAAGGGGAGTTGGATCCACAGTCTTTGCATTTACTGTTCTGTCTGGCTGAAAGGTTTTTCATATGTGCCTTCTCATCCTTCAGGTCTCAGCTTTCATGCCACCTCCTCATGGAAGTCTTCCTTGATGACTCACTCAAGGTAGCTTTCTTTCTCTCCCATCCTGCCATTCTCTATTTCAGAGACCTATTTGATTCCTTTGTAGCATTTCCATAATTTGTAATTATTGAGTTTATTTACTTGTTTAATGTCTGTATTCATGGTAGAGACCAAGATGTCTTATTTACCATCTGTACCCCCAGGACCTGGCACATAGTAGGTCCTCCATAAACATTTCTTGTATGCATGCATGTATGTATGAATGTATGGCCGTATGTATGAATGCATGTATGATGGATGGATGAATGGATATGGGAATAGATGGGTGAATGGATGGAGTCAGATTCAAGCTTCTCCTCTATGTGCCCAGGACATCCATATATGTAAATTCTCTGCAGAGAGCTGAGCTGTGTGTGTGGCTTATCTTCAGTCCCCGTGGACAAGAATTATGACTTGTCTCTGGGGATTTGCTGCAGTGAACCAATTAGGAGCCAATTACAAGAGAAATGTTTTATATTTCGACCCCAGAATTAACCACATGAACTTTGATGAAGAGGAAAATCAAGGACTGGGTGAATCATTGAACATGCCCTTTCAGCACGCAGGCAGTTAATAAACATGGGTGTCTTTCATGTCCAAATCTCCTTCTAAAGGGTCCTTCCTGGGTGTCCCAGAGTTCCTGCCAGCTCTCTTGGAAGTGTGGCCCAAAGACCTCTGAAGATAGGCTTACTCCGAGCTTTGTTAAAATGAAGGTTCTGGGACCCACCTCAGACCCAGTGAATGAGAACCTTAAAAGTGGGGCTTGGGGTGGGGAATTCCTGATGTACCCTGAGATGAGCCTGGCTCCAGAGGCATTTATCTTTGATTCCAGAGGGTGTCAGAGCTTGGGCACCTGGAAGACCATCTAGTACAGGGCCTCACAGATAATGAAACTGAGGCCCAGAGAAGGCCAGTGACTTATCTGAGGTCCCACAGCAAGTTCATAGCAGAGCACAGACTAGAACTTTCTCTCTCTTCTGCTAGATTTACAGCCTCTCCTTGATAATGGGTGAGGCAGAATCGGATCTAGGGTTAAAATAACCATAATGCTCTCAACCTTAAATTTATATTTAACAGTTAGTCCCAATTTTCTACGAATAATGTCCATTAAATAATTAATGTTCCTTAAAATAGCTCGGGCTCCCTCATGCCTTTTTATTCCTGGAACATCAAACCCTTTCAGATCATAATTAATTAAGAAGCTTGATGGCCCCGAGAGGTAGACAGACACCCACAGAAACTTGGTAATTGGTTCTGAACACCAAGAGACAGAGTCTGTGTTTCGGAATTTTCCCGATTTGGGGACTGCTGAAGGAAGGATGGGGGTGGAACCGGAGAAGAGCAAACATGCTTCCGGGGGATGCCACGGGTCAGGAAACATTCAGGCTTCTTTGCATGAATTCTGGCAAATTCTCTCTGTTTTACACATTGAGGCCACAGAGGCTCAGACCACGAGACGAGCCCTTCAGCACAGTGGCATTTGTCACAGAGCCACGTGCCCACCAGTTGAGGTCAGGGTGACGATTTACCCCAGGCTGTTTTTAAAACACCCTTTGCTTGTGGTTTGCCTGGTCCTTGAGCAGCCAGGCTGAGGGGCGTGGGGTGTGTTCATCCTAGGGGGAACAACGGGGAAGATCAGGTGCTGGGGTCTGCAGAGCTGGGGCCTGGGCTCGGACAGAGGCCAAGCTGCAGAGAACCTTGCTCGAGGTGAGGACTTCTTTGGAAGTCGGCTTTGTGTTATTCGTAAGTAACCTCCCCTCACAGCCACGGAGGCCTCTGTGGGCTACCACGCGTAATCGCCCCTCACTGTGTATTCGTGTATTCATTCAGCCAGTATCTGCTGAGCACCTACTCTGCGCCAGGCATTGTTTCAGACGCTGGGGGAAGAGCAGTGAGTGGCACAGACCTTGTGGGTGACACAAACAGTGAACTAGCAAATTCATGGATTCATTACCATTGTGGCCCAAGTGGTGAAGGTCCAGGGTATCCAGGAGTCCCCAGCTAAGGGCTGTCAAGGCCTCTCTGAGAGATGGAGATTTAGGCTGAAAGCTAAGGACTCAAGAGCTGGGCAGAGAAATGAGGAAGGACAGGGAGGAGCCGGCTGTTTGAAGATAGTGAGGAAGAAAGCTCCAGGAGCGGCTGCGGCTGAGAGGTGAGAACAGACACCACACCGTGGGTCTGTGGAACTGAGACTCGCATTCCTGCCAGGTGTGGTGGTGGGGGTGGGTAAGTGGAGAGGGCAGGGCGGTCTGATCTGGGCCAGGTCAGCAGGGTCAACCGCAGGAGGGCGTTTTAGTCCTGGGTCAGGAAACGGGTGCGGGAGCACTGGAGGGGTCAGAGCAGGGCGGTGACGCAAACTGACTGACTCCGTACAAGGTCCCTCCAGCCTCAGAGCAGACTGAGGATGAGTGGGGCTGGCGGCTTGCTTGTGATGGAGCGGTGAAGGCATGAGCCAAGCTCAGACCCAGATATACTTGGCGGAGGAAAGGCTACCAGCAGGGCTGACTCTGGGTATTTGGAGACCCCGCCTGGGCCAGGGAGGGGACTTTTCTCCCATTTGGTAGGTGAGAACACCGAGTCCCCCAAGGGGGAAGTGGCTCGCCCAAGTGCTCTCCTTCACGTATTGCTCTAAACAAGGCCTCTGCCCACCCTTGTGCCCAGGGACCTTGTCCCTCCGGAAGTGAGTGGATCCAGCTCAAGAGAGACCCCAGTCCCGCAGGAGCCGAGGGCTGGACAAGGAAGGCTGGGAGAGGCACAAGGTCCTGCTGGGCCCTGGGGGCGTCACAGCCCAGTGTGGGCGGGAGATGAGAGGCCCAGCTAAGTGACACAGTTAAATGCCTGCGCTCAGCACAAGCCGAGGCCTGGACAGCTCTGGTGGGGGCAGCAGGAGGCCCTCCCCGAGGAGGTGAGGCCACCAAAGGGCCAAAGCTGCCAGCGGGTTGTGACAGAGATCAGCGAGAGCAGAGGGTGGTGACCCATGGCAGTGGGTGGGCGAGACCCTCCAGTGGAGAGGTTTTGGGGAGGGAAATGTTTTACGACTGAGGATAGAACTCCATCTGGGCTGGGAGGCAGGAGGCCCGGCTCGTCTGTGGCCTCAGTTCCGCCCTGAGTGACCAGCTGCGTGACGCGGCCAGTCATGTCCCCTCTGGGGAGTTCTTCCCTGCCCTGAGTTTGAGGGGGTGCCCATGAGCATTCCCCACTCACGGCAGACATAATCTCCCCGGCCCTCAGAGAAGATCTATAATCTGTTTCATTCCTTTCTTATGATGTATGTTAAAAAGTAGTTAATTATTTAGATCAGCATGCTATTAAAGATTGTATTTATGTTTAATACAATTGTCACATAGAACAGACCGTTTGTATCTTGCTCCTTTAAAAAGAGACACACACAATTAATTTATTTTGAATTAATTATGTAACAAACCGCACAGTTTACTGACAAATACACCTTCAGATGATGCATCATGTTGGATTTAGGGAACAAATGCATATTAAAATGCAGATTGACATTTAATCATGTGTTGATCATTGAAAAAGAGAAAAGCTGTTCTGTAGCCTGATGTTAGGGATTTTCGCATTTTGTGAGTAAAATAAGAGCCATTAGCTTATTAATTACTTGTGAGGTTTTGTTTCAAAATGACTAACAAGGAAAGAGGGCTTCAGGCTGGTGTTTGCAGACCCAGTCGAGGAACACACGTGGGTTCCTTCCCCTCCCATCCTCACCAGTGAGTGAGAAGTCAAACTGTCCATCCTCATCCCTGAGTGTCCTCTCTTTATAACTGGTTTTCGAGGTGCTGGAAGCACGCGGATGGGCTTTGTAAGGACGCCAGTGAATGGTACCAGGAGGCACATCCGGCAAATTAGCATCGTTTCAGTGATGCTCATTACCTTGCACTTCAGATCCACCGTTCTCGGGCTTCCTGTCTTTTACCAACATTCTGTTGTGGATAGAAATGAAACAGGGTGTGAGTAAGAACGTGAGCAGCCCGAACTGTCACGCAGCCCAAATCCTACAAAAATGTAAAACGACAAGAGTGATAATGCTCCAAAGATGCTTCTAGCAGGGCCTGGACCCGACCGTGCGCCCAGTCAAGGTTCGCTCTGGCGGCGGTGGCGGTGATGCTGCGAAGGGAAGCAGCGCGGTGCTGAGGGTGTGCGGCCCGGGATTCGGGCCAGAGAGCGAGGGCGCTGAGCTAAACTTCTGTGCGGCCATCGTTAACCTCTTTGTGCTACGGTTGCTTCATCTGTCACTTGGAGATGAGGAAGGTGCCTGCCTCCAGTTTTGCTGTGACACATGCAAAGTGCTTAGGATGTTCCGAGCATATGGTATGAGCGCCAAACGCTACTTCTGAACAGTCATCATCATCATTTGATCATCATTATCATAGTGTTATATTAGTCAAGGGAGGCTTTCCAGAGGAAATGGCTTTGAGCGGAGCTGTGAAAGATGAGTCAGTGGTAGCCAGGCAACGGCGGGAGGGACAATCATCCCGGGCTGGAGGGAGGGCATGTACAAAAGCCCTGTGGTAGATAGGATGGTTGTGCATGGAGCTACTGGGGCTGGAGCAGAGTGGTCAAGGCGCAGCGTGGTGAGAGACGAGGCTGGCGAGGTCAGCTGGGACTAGGGCAGGGGGAGCTTGGGGACCTTTAGGAGGGCTTTTGGTCTTTTACCCTGAGAGCTGCGAGGAACAGCAAAGGGTGTTAAGCAGGGTAATGTCCAAATCTGATTTGCGATTTGAAAAGCTCCCTCTAGTGGCTTTGGGAAGAATGAATGGGAAGAGCAGGAGAGGGTTTGGGTGGGGTGGGGCTGAGGGGATGGAAAGAGGACAGCAGAGAAGAATCTAATAGGTGGGCCCATAATAGCTGGTGGGTGGCTGTGAAGGGCGAGGGAGAGGACAGAGGCCAGGACGATGCCCCACCCTTCAGTTAGTGCAGCCACTGGTGGACGATGGTGTCTGAGAATGCTGGTTGTGGGGGAGAGGTGACTTCACCTCTCTGAGCTTCAGTTTCCCCACTTGTACCCTGTAGCCTGTTTGAGGGTTATTAAATGAACACATAAAAGAGCGGTCAGCTCCCCAAGTATGTCTCCTTCCTTCCAACCTGTCACTCGAGACCTGACTGTGCAGGATGAACAAAGACGTCTCCCTGGGGTCACTCCGTCCGTTCTGCCTGTTCCAGGTTCTACCTTCAGCCGATGAGGCCAGAGTTCACTGACAGCGGGCGGCTGGCCCAGACCCCAGCCCCTCCCTCCTGTCTGTGGAGGCCCCTCCCGTCTGTGGAGGCGTCTCTGCCCACCAGCCTCCGAGTCTTCAGGGCTGAATAAGAGGTAATGAGTCTGCTACAAAAGTGGGTCAGACGCCCATTAGCTCAGGCTCAGTGCCGCTGAAAGGCTGGGCCACCACCGTCAGCTTTAACGGTCACGCGGCTCCGGGGTGAGCACAGCTGGAGCGTTGGGCCCCTGGAGAGAGGGGTTGGAAGGCCACGTCCTGCAGGGCCTGAGGGTGCAGGACTTGGAGATGACCCGGATTCTTGGGGTGGCTTCTTGGGCCTCACTTGCCAGCCCCGCCACCTGGCATCTGCCACATGCTCCAGCTCTGAAAGTGTCATCTCGCTTAATCCCCTTACGGACCCCACGGGGAGGTTATACAGTGGCCATCCCCATTCATCAATGAGAAAACGGAGGTTCAGCAAGATGAGAAAAGCTGTCCAAAGTCTCACAGTCAGGAATGGGAGGAGCTGGGGATTGTGTCTGACCCTGGGGTAGGGCGTTTTAGTTTGCCATCCAGGCCAGGCACCTTTGCTCGGTCTATCTCTCACCAAGATCCTGGCTCAGAGAGCCAACTGCCCCAGCAAGTCTGCCCTGTGTGTCCTGGGGTACGTCGAACACAGCACACCCTAACCCGAGCCCCCTGACCTGCTCCTGCTCTGTCCCCTTCCTGGGGACAGATGGAGGGCTCTCCGAGTCTGGAATTAGACTCCTGTAAGTCACCCTGAACTCCTGTCCCTCCCTTGACCCCATGCCCATGATTTAAACTCTCATTCATTCAACATTTAATGAACACCTACTGTGTGCCAGGCACTGTTCTAAGCTCAACAGAGAAGCCAGTAAAATACACAAAACTCTCTATAGTCCACCTCAGGGAGACAGGCTGAACAGTAAACAAAAACGATCAGAGGGTGGAGAGTGTTGTGGAAAAAATAGAGCGGGGTCAGGGGAACTGGGAATCTTGGGAGCGAGGGAGGGTTGTGATTTTTTAACAGGCAGTCAGAGTCTGCCTTTGAAGAAGCTGACACTTGAGCAAGGACGTTGAAGGATCAAGGGAACTAGTCGTGGGGATATTGCAGGGAAGAGCATTCTAGGAACGGGAACAGCCAAGTCAAAGGCTCTGAGGAGGAGATGGCCTTGCATATTCAAGGAACGGCAAAGAGCGTGAGTGGAGAGGAGTGAGAAGAGGAGAGAGATGCTAGGAGAAGAGGCAGAGAGGCGGGTGACATGCAGGGCCTCGAAGGACGTTGTCAGTCTCGGCTTTTACTCTGAGTGCGATGGACAGAGGAGTAATGTACTCTGATTTACTTCCTGGAAGACTCCTTCTAGCGAGGAGGCAGGGAGACCAATGAGGAAGCTGCTGCCAAATCCAGGGGAGGGAAGGTGGCAGCTGGGGCCGGGCGTGAGTGGGCGCAGAGCCGGTGGGGGAACGGTTCGATTCGGTTGTGTGTGGAACGCTGAGCCCACAAGGCTTCCTGATGGATTAGATGTGGGCTGTGAGAGGAGGGGCGCAGTCCAGGTTGGCTCCCAGGTATGGGGTCTGAGCACCCAGGTGTGGACTTGCCCACAGCGGACATGAGTAAGGCTATGGGTGGAGCAGGTTTGGGGGAGTCCAGTTTCAGACCTGTGGGGGCTGACATGCCTCCTGGACATCCAAGTGGAAGTGTTGAGAACAAGCTGGGCTCGTGGCATTTGAGTAGGAGAGAGAGGTCCGGACTGGAGTTGTGGGCATAAATATAAAGCCACAGCCTGGATGGTCAGCAAGAGTCTCAGGGCCCAGGGGAGAGGAGGAGGGGCCAGGGGGATAGGAGAACTGGGCGGCTGTGGGTAAGAGGAAGACCGAGCAACTGCCATTGGGTTTAGCAACATGGAATCTTGGCCCCCCCAGTTGGCTGAATAATGGTCCCCAAAGCTGTCAGGTCCTCATTCCTAGAACCAATGAATGTTATTTAATGTGTAAAAATGGTCTTTGCATATGTGATTAAGTTATGGATTTTGAGATGGGAAGACTATCCTGGATTATCCAGGTGGACCCTTAATACTATCATAGCTGTTCTCATTACAGAAGGGCAGAGGGAGATGCAACATGAACAGAAGGAATGGCGGTGTGACCACAGAGGGCAATATTGGAGTGGTGGGGGACAGGTCGAGGGCCATCGGCTGCCTCCAGAAGCTGGGAGAGGCAAGGAATGGATTCTGCACCTTGATTTCAGATGTCTAGTCTCCAGTACTGTGAGAGAGTCTACTTCTGTTGCTTTCAGCCACCAAGTTCACAGCAATTTGTTATAGCAGCCGCTGGAAACTAATACACTCCCTCTAGGATACAGAAGCTTCCTTGCTCTTGTCTTGGTCTGCCTGTCCTCCCCAGCCCCACCCTCCTCACACGCTGTCTGATGGGGTGACTTTCCTCTCAGATTCCCTCGGCACTGGGCCCGTGTTTGTCAGCCCGAAGCCCAAGGCTTTTCCTGACATGGTCCCTGACTACTTCTCCATGCTCATTTCTCACCACTGGCCCAGCCACTTTTGCTCCAGTGACATCAATCCCTGTAGTTTCCAACTGCTACATGTTCTCAAGCTTCTGAGCCTTTGCACTTGCTGTTCCTCTGCCTGGAACCCTCTTCCCTCACCAGGCGTCCCATGGCTTGTGTCCTCATTGGCTCCAGGTCTTTGCCCAAAGCCCTTCCCTGGCGACCGATTTGAAAGTGCATCGCCCTCTTCACCCTCCCATTTCCGATTCCTCTGCCCACCTCGGTTTTCTCCACGGTACTCAACACTACCTATGCAGCAATGTTTCACTTATGGGTTCATTTTCTGTCACCCCCATTTAAATTAAATTCCACAAGGGCAGGGAATTGAGAATGGGCGACTTAAGCAGTAAACATTTATTTCTCACAGTTCCAGAGGCTGGGAAGTGGGAAGTTTAAGATGAATATGTGGGCAGGCAGATTTGATGTCTGGCAAGAGCTCTGGGCTCTTGGTCCTCTTATAAGGGCACTGATCTCATCATGGGGACTCCATCCTCATGACCTAATCCAAACCTAATCACCCCCAAAGGTCCCACCTCTAAACACCATCCTATTGGGGATTAGGCTTCAACATAGCAATTGGGGGGTGGCAGACAAATATTCAGTCCATAGCAGGGTGGTTTGGGGGTGATCATTAAGGTCTCCTGGGACCTTTAACCCCTTCCAATCCTCCAGGTCAAAAAATCCTAACCTTCTTGGGCCCCGGACCTCTTCTCTGAGCAAAGCTTTAAATGCACGAAATAAAATACGTTCAATTACAAAGGGTTCCAATTATATCGAAATGCAGTTATCAAAATACAGTAAATACTTTTGGTAGAGTAATAAAGGTGTTTCCTTATAACACTAAATAACAGGAGAGAGGGACAGGTCTAATTAGTATCGTAATGTTGAAGCAGCGGTGAGTGTAAATAATCTTCCGAGATAGCTGCGGTGACAGTCATGTGACATGAAAATATTTGTGATTTCTCTTGGTGACAGAGTCACGGGCACTGCCAATACTGTGGTTTTCTGTTGGCCTTTACAAGGGAAGGAAATGCTAAATTTTAGTTAGGCGTGAGTGAAGAGAAAGATGTCATTCTTTTTCACATCTGAGTGTACCAACCCTCCCCGCTCCACTAAGAGTCCTGTCATCGATGGAATTGGAAGCGAGCAGGGAAGAGCTTGAGCCCCAGGATTTTTCAGAGTAGCCAGGGGGTCCTGAGAAGTTTTTACCTCTGTGGCTAGAATGGGCACAATGGAGAAGGGGGCTCAGCAGCCAGCAAACCTGAACCCTGTGCCGGGCCTGCCCGCCCCTTCCTCCCCACAGCCCTGGTGAGTCACCAAACGTCCTTTCTCAGGAAGACCAAATATAAACAGTGCAGGATTATCTTGAGAACAAGATGTTTGTTTACCTTTTAAAACTGCAGACATGGCAAAGCGCTCAGGCCCACAAATGCAATTAATAATAATTTAGGTCACTCTCTCCCGGGGGGAAGCTGCTCCCCGATGTCAGAGGCAAAAACCAATCTTTTCCTTGTTTTGTGTTCGGGGACCAGGATGCTGTTCATTTCTTCTTCAGCACAGATATTTTTACTGTGTACGCCCCAAGCCAGATGATACAAGCGAGATGCACTCATCATAAAGATTTTAAAACCTGACGCAAAGTGAGATTTCCCCCATCGGAGCTCATTCCCCAGGAAGGGAGTGCAGTGTGTCACACAAGCTTCCTGTCATCATGCATGTCCTTACATTACCACTCGTATACTTCTTTTCTTCCAAATAGCAGGCTATAAAAACTGCTCTAACCATTGTGCTTTTCACCTAATATAGCACAAATATTATTTGTCTACGTGTCAGTCCGCTCAACTAGAACGTGAGGTTTGAAGGGGGAAATACTGTACTTTGTAAATCTTTGTACATCTAATACGTTGCCCAATGATTTGCATAGAGAAGGACTCGATAAATGTTTGCTGAACTTATAACCAAATGAAGGAAGAAACAGTTTTTTTCAGAATGATAGCATTCTGAAATTTCTAGGTTTGTCCTTTGAACCACGCTCCATTGTTGTGGAGTAGCTGAGCATTAAGTTGTGTGGACGTGATTAATTTTTTAATCACCACAAATAGGTATTTGGACTTAGGTTATTTTCAATTTTTCAAGCTTGTATCTGTTGTGCACTGAATATCCTTATAACATATATAACTTTGCATATTTCTTTATGCATTTTTTTAGACTCAGAGAAAGGCTTATTTTGATAGAAATTGCCAAATTGCCCTGTCCATAGGTTGTACCAAATTACCTGCCACTCAAGAATCTGTTTTTCTGTTCTCTCACTAACACTGAACATTTAAAAAAATAATACACTTTGAAATATCAAGCTTATGAAAAGTTGCTAGAACAATACCAAGAGTCTCCTATACTCCTCACCCAGATTTCCAGATTATTAACATTGCATCCCAATGTGTGTGTGCACATGCTCTCTCTCTCCATGGTTCTTTCTCTGAACCTTTGGAGGGCAAGCGGCAGACATAACATCCCCTCGTCTCCAAACATTGCAATCTGTGTTTCCCAAACCACACTCATTCTGCTACACCTCCTCCATGCAACCCCCCAAGAAACCAATTTTGGTACCAACACCCCATCTGATTCACAAACCACATTCAAATCGACTGTCCCATCACAGTGCATTTTTCCCTCCTGGTCCCAGATCTCCAAGAATATATACTGTATTTAATTTGAATGTATCTGCAGTCCCTCTCTTTTCCCTGTCTTTTTAGTCTTCCACAGTTCGAAAGTTATGGCCCTTATATTCTCTGCAATGACCCTCAACCCAGGTCCACCTGCTGCGTCCGAATTCCAGACTCAGGTCACGCTCTTTAGGCAGGAAGACCACAGATATACCGGTATGACGCTGTGTCAGGAGGCATGTGGCAGGGACCTATCCCGCCCTGGAGATGTTAACCTTGGTCTCCAGGTCACCCCGGTGCCTGTTCCGTTCCTCTACCTTCACCTCACCACTTCCATTCAGTAGTTGATCTGTATGCTGCGGGGGGTGGGGGGGGGACGGTCTTTCTGAGCTGATGCCAGTATTCTGTTCTTTGCCCACCCTCCTCCATGGAGGGCCCCTGCTGCATCAACGATCTCTGTGACAGTTCCTAAATGGGGATTTTTTATTCCCATTATTCTTTCGACACTTACTAGTTGGCTTTCTATTGCAAGGAAAAGCCTTTCCCTTTGTCACATTTATTTTTATCAGCAGGAGCATGTGGATTCTTATTTATAATCCATTTCTATCATTATTTATCGTGATGTCAAATTGCCCCAGATTTGGCCAGTAGGGAGCCTCGTGTCCTTTTGACGTGTGTCCATCATTCATTAATTATTTCATTACTTTCTGGCACAATGAGATATTCTAGGTTTGCCTGCTCATCTTGCATCTTCCTTGCCTCAGCCTTGGAATCAGTCATTTCTTTGATTAGCTCAGGTTTGACTCAGTGGAGGATGATATTTAATGCCAAGATATGGGCACTCAATATGTGTGTGCTACTGGGATGTCATTGCTTCTGTCTGTGTATGTAGGTATCCATCTGTCCATCTATCTATGGATCTAAGTATCTATTTACCTAGCTACATATGTACCTTCCTACCTATTCCGTCTGTACAGAGTTTAAGATATGCACTCATATTGAATTCATTGTACTATTAATTGGATTGTTTGGCTTATTTATATCCCTAACTATTATTAGTATTTTTCACTGTGAACAGCTTTCTGTTTTATATTATTTTTTAATTTTTATTTTTTATTTACAGTTTACATTCAATGTTGTTTTTTAGTTACAGATGTACAGCATAGTAATTAGACTTGACTGTCAAGAACCAAGAGAGAGGAGTTCAAGTTTTCTCCTCTTGTATTTCTATTGGTTTCACATCATATTTATCAATAGTTTTTGCTTCATGTATTTTTGATGCTACATTATTTGAAACATGAAGTGGCATGACCCTTATTCTCACTGTGTTTTCTATCCTCTATCATTACGGAGGATGCTTTTTCTCGTTGAGTAAGTTCTGGTTTCAATTCACCCTTTTCTGATACTCATACCACGGATCCTGGTTTCCTTCAGTTTGCATTTGCCTGGCATCTCCTTGAAGAGCATTTTAATTTCAACTCCTGGCTGGTCTCTGTCCTTGCCTCCTGCTTTTTCTACTGTCAACGCAGCTCACCAGTTACTGGTAGAGTTTATTGTTTGTCTTTACTTTAAAAAAAATATTCCAACTTTCTTATCTCGATTTATCAGGAAACAAAATAGTGTATCATAATATCGAAGAACTCTTTACTAAGAAAGATTGCAAATCTAAGGATTCGTATTTCCTCCCCATCTCAATTTTGTTGTGATCTGAGATTTCCATCACAGTTTATTATATTCTATTTTTATTATTCACTTTTACATAAGATAGACTTTTACAGTAATTGTATAATTTTCATTTTAATGTAAAATTAATTTTCACAGTTATGGAACCTTAGTTTTATATTTAAAAGAATCTGAAACTCAATTCTTGCCCTTTCTTTCAATAGCTTCCTTATTCTTGACTTATTTTGAATGATATTTTGATTGTCTGTGTTTTATTATCAAAACATTTTCTAAAAGAAATGTTGGTGCATCTAATGGTCCCCCAATAAATAGAAATAAAAGATTTCTTGGACATAAAATTCTTAAGTTATACTTTTGTTCCCTCAAAACTTTGCAGGTGTCAGCCCTGGCTGGCGTGGCTCAGTGGTTGAGTGCCCGCCTGCAAATCAAAGGGTCGCTGGTTCAATTCACAGTCTGGGGTACATGCCTGGGTTGTGGGCCAGGTCCCCAGTAGGGGGCGCACAAGAGGCAACCACACATTGATGTTTCTCTCCCTCTCTTTCTCCCTTCCCCTCTCTAAAAAATAATAAAATAAATAAAATCTTTAAAAAAAAACTTTGCAGGTGTTACTTTGGTCTTCTGACATTAAATATTACTATGGAGACATTGAGAGGATTCCTATATTCTTCCTCTTGTTAGTAACTTGGTCTTCCTGGCAAGATGCTTATACACTTCCTTCCTAAATCCTTTAAGTTGAGCATCTTGATCAGAATATATCTAGTTTGTCATCTTTCTCTAGTGCTTTGGCAATGCCATATACTCTTTTAATCTTCACATTCCGTTTTTTCCTTTATTATATGATGGATTTTTGATGATGCATTTGCCCTGCTCTCTAAGGCTACTCCCCTGTATGTTTTACTTCCATGGTTTGTCACCCATAACCATCACCTTCTGTAGTTGTTCCTGACTCCTTGAATGCCACTCATCCTCGATTCTTCTCCCATCCCCGGCTTTGTCATCCAAAGAGTGAACCTGTGTAGACTCTGCGCCCTGACAGTTCAGTAACTTTTTGCACAAGTTACTTATTGCCCCCCAATCTCTCTTGACCACAGTTTCCTCATGAGGCAAGAAAAAGGAGGGAAGGGAAAACGAAAGGAAGGAACCAGTTACGGAGCTCCTTTTTGTTCTAAGCATGAGGAATTCAACATCAAAGAGGCTGGGTCCAGTCCAGCTTGGCTGCTTCTTAGCTTTGTGCCCTTTCTGAGCTTATTTCCTCATGTTTAGATGGGGGTGATAATATGCATTCTGAGGGTGAACCGAGACAGTGGGCCTGGTGCAGGGTAAGCATTTGATATGTTTTAGCCAGCCTCTCTTCCTTCCTTGCCTCGTCGAGAACCTGTTCGTTGAGCTGTGTTTTTCCATCCAGGCGAATGCTCTCCCCCTACGAGTGTGCACATTGTTTGGGACTGTGGGTGGTGGGCTGAGGCTGTGAGAGGCAAACACACCGGCTCCTCCAGTTTCCATCACTGGCTTACAAACATCACGTTCATTCAGATAGCAATTTCAGGGCATACTTCATTTCTGATTGGTTGGTACTTCTGCAAAATTAAATGGAGAGAACATCAGAGTGCCAGGGAACACGATGAACTCATCATCGAAGCAGAGTCAGCTCTTCGCCCAACCCCCAAAGCTCTAAAATCAGACAGCAAACCCAGGGAGGAGGGCTCAGTCCATTCTTGCCCCGAAGCAAAGGTGTCCTGTTTGCCCTGAGGTCCCGAAGTTTGGGGGACAGACCCTCCGGGATGACTTTGAGTCTGTGCCATCTCTCCCCTCCCTTCTCTTCCACGTGAGACCATGTCCCATAGGGGACGCTGAGCACCTGCCAGTCAACATTTCATCTAATTAAAAATCAACTCTATTGAGATATAATTTACACGTGAGAAAATGTACCTATTCTGGGCGTCCAGTCCCAGGAGCCTTGATAAAATCCGTATTTATGCAAACAATCACCAGGACAGAACATTTCCCTCACCTCTTCAATTTTTCTTTTAACTTCAGAACTATTACAAGCATCCAGAAAAGAACTGATATTAATGTTACAAAATAGCACCTACAAATTTGCCATCATGGTTTAGCAAACATGACTGTTCTGCCATATTTGCTTTGGTCTATTCTCATGCCTCTCTATCTCTCTAAAAAATGGAATAAAATTCTTTTGACAAAAAGAAATGTCATAGATACAGTTGGAGCCTCCCCAGATCCAATCCCTCAAAGGTAACCACTGTCACTACCGATGTTTTAAAGGTAACATGTGCTACCCATGGAGTTTACAATTCTTACTGTATTGTGCGCAATCACCAACAATATCCAGCATTTTGGCGGAGGTTATTGACATTTACATAAAACAGTGCCACAGTGTTTTTGTCCTTTTGCAACTTATTTTTACTCAACATGTGCTTTTAAGATTTATTTACCTTTCTGCAAGTAGATGTAGTTTGTTGGCTTTCATATAGTGTCAAAGTGTAAGACTTTTAAAATTCCCTTACCGAGCTCCCTATGGACAGGCAGTGAGATAGTTTCCTCTTTTCTTCCCAATAGTATTAATGCTGCAGTGACTATCTTTGAGCCCATGAACAAGAGTTACTCCAGGGGACTAGCCTGAAATGGAATTGCTGGGTCACGGCGCCCACAGGTATGCACGGTTCCACCTTTACTAGTTATTGCCAAGTTGCTCTTCAAGGTGGGAACACCAGCACACCACCCAGAATATACAAGAGTTTTCGTTTTTGCCACCTTCTCTGTAATATTGGTTATTGTTAGGTTCCCTCCCCCAATCCGATGTTTATGACATGATGTCGGCTGTTCTAATTTACATTTCCATGATCACCAGTGAAGCTGAACATGTTTTCATACATGTATTGGCTTTTAGAATTTCTTCTGTGAATGACTATCGATATTTTTGTCTTCTGATTGCTTCTATTTCTACAAATTAAAAAGCTACAAGATCATCAGCTGAGAGCGGAAGGCAGTGGGGGTGGGAGGTTTGAAGGGAGAGGAGAGACATGGGGAGTGTGGGTTATCTTACTTTGGCTTCCTCGAAAGCAGACCAGAGACAAGGATGCCAGAGCATGCAGTTTATTTGGAAGGTGATCCCAGGACATGCAGGAGGGGGAGGGAGAAGTGAGGCAGGGAAGGCAAGGAAGTCAGTAAGGGGTGCCCGGTCAAGGCCATTACCACAGCAGTCAACTACAGGTCAATCCCACTGGGGAATTCCAGGAGTCGCCTATGAGGGAAGGGGGCCAGGGTATCTATATGCCAACTCAGATGGTTTTGCGTGAAGGTTGCCCCAGCACTCAGGCAGACTGCAGAGGGTGGGAAGAGACCTCAGGCCAGCCCAGAAAGCCTTTAGGCAAAGACATGCAGATGGCGGCAATCAGAGGTTGGGTCAGCACCCAGACTGTCAGGGTGCAGAGGTCCTGGGTGGGACCCTGCCAGCATCTTTGGAAGGAGAGTGAATTAACCCGTTACAGGGAGTAGGCTTGCTAAGCAGTGCCACAGAGGGCCCCTCAGAGCTAACGGTGGCCGTTTGAGGAAGCCAGAGAGCGTGACAAGCGCTCAAAGGACCTCAGCCATCAAGGACCCTCTGGCTTCCAAATGAACAGGATCTCCCCCCAAAGCACAGAGTGCTTTCCGCACAGACAGGAGGGCGGGCGAGTGCCTCCGGTGCCTCAGGCAGAAGAAAACCAGTTCAAAATAGTTTTTATTTTACCAAAGTAAAACACAACTATTGGAGAAAATTCAGAAAATCTAGACAAAAAGAAAATTAAAAATCATACCTGTAACCCAGAGACAACAACTGTCAACAGCTAGGTTTGTATCTTTCTAGTCTTTTTTCTAGGCATATTTGTATTGGATCCGTATAGTTTGTTTTTTTTTTCCCATCAAAATTTCAACCCATGACATATGCAGGTCATACTGTCTTGTATGGTTTTTTCCTGTTAGAGTGTATCATGTATGTCTTTCTATATCATCAAATATTCTTCTCCATAAATGTTACGTGCTCTACCATATTCCATTGTTAAACAATTAAATTGTGTTTTCTCCGTCGTTAGGGCCCCACTGCAATAGACTTCCCAGAAACTAACCCTGAGCATGACCATGATTATTTCCTAAGAATGAATTCCTAGGAATGGAGCCGGCAGCTCAAAGGATAAGCACTTGAAGGCCATCACTACATATCGCCAACTTGGTAAACTGTTAACTTTGGCAGTTGTGACTATTTATCCAGTTACTCAGACCAAAATTCTTGAGTCATTCTGCATATGGTAGTTTTGTACTTTGTGTATTTGGGTAGGATTTCTGTGGGGTTCCTGGAAATGGGGTCGCTGGACAAAAGGGTATGCTCATGTACCATTTTTTTAAAATTTATTTTATTTTATTTTTTTAAAGATTTTATTTATTTATTTTCAGAGAGAGGAGAAGGGAGGGAGAAAGAGCAATGTATGGTTGCCTCTCACATGGCCCCCACTGGGGACTTGGCCCGCAACCCAGGCATGTGCCCTGACTGGGAATCGAACAGGGACCCTCTGGTTCCCAACCTGCGCTCAATCCACTGAGCTACACCAGCCGGGCCTACTCACGTACCATTTTGATGAACACTGCCAAACTGTCTTCTAAAAGTATGTACCCCAATCGAATATTCTTATCCAAAAACATGCTCTCTCTCTTTCTCCCCCTTCCTTCTGTCCCTCTTTCCTTTTTACTATTAAATACTTTGGTAGAATTAAGTAGGTTTTTTTTTTTTCCGGTCATATAGACCATGCACATTTTAAAAGCCTATTTTTAGGTATCTTCTGCTTTTTATTGCTGGCATGAGTCGATTTTTAAAATCTGCTCTATTTTCTAATTAATTATTGCTGGAAATCTAAGAAAACTATTGATTTTTATACATATATATTTTACTTTACTGAAACTATTATTATTTCTAACAGGTTTTTTAATTGATTTTTGTATTTTTTTCTAGGTAGAAAATTACATCATGTGCAAATATTGATCATTTTGCTTTTTCCACTAATATCTCTACTTCTTATTTCATTGTCTTGCCTGGTAAGTTCAGTAGCACTTCAGAAAAGAGAGCAAAAAATGATGGTCAATAGCGATGGCCGTTGTCTTTTCTCGTGATTGAAGGGACATGCTCCTGGGTGTCTCCCCACCGAGCGTGAGGCCAACGGCCATTGATGGGTATGTGTAATTTTTTTGTCCTGCTACAAAAATATCCTCTTATACTAATTTTATGAAACATTGCTATCAGGGATAGACGTACTTTTTAAAACTTGTTTTTTAGGCAGTTATTGAGATTGTTCTTTTTCTTCTTATATTAACAGTCTAGCAAGTTTTGAACAATTACCACTTTATCTCACATTTCTTTTTTTGAATACTAGTTTATTTATTTGCTAATATTTTACTTTGTATTTTTCCAGTGTATTCATAATTGGGTTTGGGTGTTCTATTTCGCGCTTTGTCTACTTTATATATTGAGTCTGGCGTGATTTGTAAAAACAGTTGAAAATTTCTTTCTTTAGGCATTGGAACTATTTAAATGGCCATGGGCACCTATGACATCGCATGTCTGAGAGAATTCTACTTTGTCCGATGGTAACCTTGTGGCTTTGCTTTCCTGTTTAAATTCCCTAGAACATCTTTGTTTTTCCTCTTACTCATAACCTTTCTGAATCAGTCTGGTTTTTTTTTTTCTTTTAAGGTTTTATTTATTCATTTTTAGAGAGAGGGGAAGGGAGGGAGACAGAGAGGGAGAGAAACAGCAATGTATGGTTGCCTCTCACATGGCCCTCACTGGGGACCTGGCCTGCAACCCAGGCATGTGCCCTGACTGGGAATCGAACCAGGACCGTTTGGCTCCCAGTCCGATCTCAATCCACTGAGCTACAGCAGCCAGGGCTGAATCAGTCTGTTTTACTTAGTGTTTTCTTGGCCTTCTGGAGCTGTATTTTGTGTTTTGATTTTTTTCAATGTGTCTATTCCATTTTCATTTCTTTTCATAATAATTTCTGTTAGGTTATTTTATTTTTTTGTTTTGACTCATCTTGGTATGATAGCTGTGTTTCTTTTGCTGTGTTGTTTATGATTTTTAAAGTAACTTAATGACTATATAGATTCTGTTTTTCAGATCTCTTAATAACTGCATAATGATTAATCCTAGATTCTCCAAGTCATCAATTTTGAAAGCAAGACTTGTCTTCTGTCTCTCTCTCTCTCTGAAAGAAGAGGAAAATGTCACCTTTTTACTTCCTTTTATTCTTTCCTCAGTCAAGCTTAACTCCAAATCTATTCCACCATGTTTGTGTATTGTTCCTTTCTCTGTCAAGGAGTTTAGTATTTTCATTTTATTTTATAACTGTATTTCTCACAGTATTGAGTCTAATTTCCATGTTCAGCCTCTGAATGGGTCTGGCTCTCACTCTGCCCTGCCACAACAGAGCTTTTGTGTCCAGACGTGTTTACTCACTCAACCAGTTCTCGAGGAAGGGCATTTAGGTGCTCTCTTCCTCACATTCTCCCATGTTCAGTAGCAGCTCGTCTGTTTCCCTGGCAGGTGGCGGGCACCTTGGCGGGGTGGAGGATTCTGGGATCATGTCTTCTTAGTCTTTCAGATCTTGTTTTGTCTTCTGGCAGCAAATTATATGGCAGAAAAGTCAGAGACCTGCTTTTCTTGCATTGGTTGTTACATACATTTTTATGGATATATAAAGCAAAATAATTGCGTCAGAATTTGGCTAGGTATTGTCTTTATTTTTTCCCTCTTCTTGATGGGCTTCTTGGAGCTTCACCATAAGGTCCCCTTTTGTATTAGGAAAAGAGTCTTCTGTGTTTCCAATGTTGTACCTGTCTACTTTGTTTTGGTCTCTTCTTTAGGAATATCAATGATCCTATGTTGACTCTCTGTTGCTTTCCTCTATGCGTTTCCTCATTTTGGGTCATTTGCCTCTATATTCTGCATTATTTTTTTTTTCACGTCTATCCTGTACTTTGCTGATTTAGGTTTCTTGAACGAGAATCTGTTTCTCATTGCTGCTGATACCATTTTGTAAAATGTTGCAATAGCATTGTTTATTTTTTATGTATTCTAATAAAAACATTCTTGTTACTGTTTTTTTTTCTTAGAATTACTTGTTCTTCTATGATCCTGATTTGCTTTTAAAGGATCTCATTTTCCATCCTTTTTTCTTTGCAGTTCTTGACATTTTGCCCATTCCGGCGAGAGTGGAAAGTAGATTTGCCCAAAATGTGCATCTGTTCCATGAGTTCCATTTTCAGAAACATACCCTTCATATTCCTATGCTGCTGTGTTTATTTCATTCTTTTGTTGCAAAGTTTTTGCTTATGTCTCCTTTTTTCATCTTTGAATAGGATTCTATTTAGGATTTGAATTTGCCTCAGACTAGCATGGACAGATTTTCTCTGATGATTCCCCACACCTCACACTCCTCTCCCGTGTATCCAAATAGCTTTGGATTATCTTACTAGAACCATGTAAGTATCTATACATTTGGATGCATTTAAAGAAAGATTTAGAAGGATATAAAACCAACAGAAAATACTAATTACGTCAGGGTGGAATTGGAAGGAGAGTGAGACTATTAAATTTTCTGTAAAAATCTCTTTCTAAAAAATAGGCAAACATTATGAATATCAGATAAAATTTTTAAGTGACTGATTACCATGTAAAAAGATGCTTGACCTTGCTGCTATCCAATGAAATACAAATTAAAATGACGCTGAAACATCATCTCTGGCTCATCAGATTGGAAAAACCGTTAGAATGTTATGATAGCTAATATGGCAAAGATGGAGGATAAGATGAGCTATTTAAAAAAAATGTTAAAGGAAACTTGAAGATTGCATTATGTAACTTCAAGTACTATTTTAGGCATTTTAAGATTCAGGTAGGGCTATGGACAGGATGGGTTTAATTTAGGCTTTGCGTATTTTGTTTTCACTAAAGAAATATTGTATATACTTTAAAGAACACTATGAACAAATTCAAGATCAGTCTTTATTTGACATTAGCATTGTTTTCAGTTTTTCTGGACTGTTATGTTTTGCCTAAAATGCTGATTTCTCCACAGCTTTATCAAGAGCTGGACTTGACCAAACATATCAATATTATAAAATAGATACATACAGAGCCCAAGGGCTTCATGTTCCTGTCAAGGTGACCTTGTAACCCAGGTCGGCGGCTCTTGCCCTCAAACTCTACCCTGGAGAAACAATAGAGATTCAAGGAAACATGGGTTAGTGGGATTGAAGAACTGCTGGAAATCCCGGGGGAGTCGGAGGGCTGCCTTGGGCTGGAGTGTGCGTGTGTGTCTGTGTGTGCCTGTGTGTGCATGCACGAGCATGCAGGCATGGGGACAAGGCAAGCAAAGACAATGGTGGGAAGCTGGGGTAGAGCCATGATTCTCATTCCTGACTGCACATTAAATATCCTCTGAGGAAACTTCAAAAAATATTCACACACGCGAGATAACAGTGATATGTAGGAGGATGCACTTGTTCTAAGGAGACTCATGTTGAAGTCTCAGGGGTGAAAAGTTGATGTCTGCAACGACTTTCAAAAGATTCAGCCACACGAAACACCCCCCTCCTACTGGTGGGGTGGGGGAGAGAGAGACAGCGACTGTGGCAACATTTGGTGAATCCAGGTGAAGACATACAGGCGTTCATTGTACTATTTTTTTTTCAACTATTTTGTAGATTTGAAATTTTTTTCCCAAAATACAATGTTGGGAAAATCTATACTCACCTCCAGGCCTCACCCCAGGTATTCTGATTTTATTAGTCTGTGGCATAGTGACATTTAAAAAATTCCACACGTGATTCCAATGCAGAAACAGGATCAAAACTGACTGGGCTTTAAAAGTTCTGCTCCTGCCACTCCTTCTGAAATGTCTTGGTAGTGTCTCTGACACCCACTTCACCACTGAAGTTGGGAGCAGCAGCCAGACCCCCAGTGACAGCGCACCAAACACAGGACTGCTGGGTGCTCTGTGGGCCAGGGCGGGTCCGCAGCCTCTCAGGTCCAAATAACCAGACACCTGAGAAGCACATCCCTTCTGAGCCAAAGAAGAAACTGAATGCATTGCATTGAAGCAGAATGATTGAGACAGACGGACCCCGAATTTAGAATAAGCATTATAAAAAGAATTAAGGAAAGAAGGGAACATGCTAAGAGTATAAAGAAAAAAGTAAGGAATTGTTTTAAAAAACCAAGTGGAAACAGTAAGCATGAAAAATATTAGCTGCAGTAAGGAATACAGGAAATGGGGTTGATGGAAGGATGAAAACAGTTGAAGGAGAAATTTAATGAAATGGAGGATAAGGTTGGGGAACTCTCCCAAGAGGCAGCAGGAAATGATAACGAGAGAAGAAAAATCTTAGGTGCTTTGAAATATGGAGAATAGAAATAGAATTGCTAATATTCAGAATATAAGAACTCTAGGAAAGGAGAAAAATGGACAAGATGAAATGTTTGAATAAAGTGATGATTCAACTTTCTAAAATTGGAGACGAGAGGCTGCGGGTTGAAAAGGCTTAGGAACACCGAACAAAAGAGAGGAGGAAAAACCCACACCTGCATTACAGTGATACGTAAGAACAGCAAAGAAAAAATCCGGAATGATTTTGGAGATGAAGCAAGTTGCCAACAAATAAGTATCAGATTGATATCCGGAGAATACTAGAAGTAATATGGAAAATAATGATTAGATGTAAATATTGTCAAATTCAGTAAATAAATAAGGGAAAAATAAACTTGAGTGGGGGGCTTAATCTAAGGACAGCCAGTACAAGATTAAAAACAAAATATATACCTGTGAACCAGCAAAAGGAAATTCTCTTTATCCATTGGAAAGCAGAGAGAAAAGCAAATGAATTCTTATCAGGTGTAAACTGTGAATATGATCTAATACAGCAATAGTTGCAATAAATGAAAATGAATTAAACTCACTGATTAAAAGACAGACACCTGAGATTAGATTTTTTTTAAAAAAAGAAAGTCAATATTATATGTTTTAAAATAAGAAATACAATTAATACAAAAAGACAAAGTTAGACAAAGATTGGATTCCAGGTAAATAGAGGAAGAGACCTAGGGTAGCAATTTTAATATGTGACAAAATAACATTGAATGTAAAAACTTCATAGTGAACAAAGCAATAGGTTGTATACTAGTAAAAGGAACAATATAACAAGAAAATATAACCAATACAAAAATACATGCCCTTTGTCAGAGGGGCGGGGGGCTGGGAGCTGGGTGGAAAAGGTAAAGGGATTAATGAGTACAAATTGGAAGTCACACAAGTCCTGGGATGTAATGTACAGCAGTAGGAATATAGTCAATAATATCTTAATAATGATGTACGGTAATGGGTACTTGAAATATCGGGGGGCGGGGCACTTTGTAAAGTATGTGATTGTCTAACCACTAGGTGGTCCATCTGAGACTTACCCAAAATAATATTGGCTGTAAACTGTAATCGAAAAATAAAATTAAAAAAAAGCATGCACTAAAATATACCAAGCAACAATTGACAGAACCTCAAGGAGATGTTGATTATTCATTATTTTATTGTCGGACAGTTTAACATATTCCTCTCAGCAATGGATGGGTTAGGTGGTCTAAAAATACTCAGACGTTTTTTTAAAATCTTCTCTTTGCTCCCCGTGTTTTGAAATTTCATGATAATACGCTTTATTTTGGATCTGTTGTTGTCTGTCTCCCTGGGTGCTCCTGACCCTTTTTGATCTGGGAATCGATGTGTTTCTCTTCAGGGCAAGCAGTTGTTATTGTTTTGGCGCTGACACCCCCTTCTGTTTCTCTGGAATTCCTCTGACTTGCAGGTGGTGTCTTCCGGATAGTTTCTGTTCTTGCCTCTTTTCTTTATCTTTGCCTTTTTGATCTATTTTCTGGGAAATGTCCTCATCTATATCTTCCAGCCCTGCTGTTGACTTAAAAAAATTTCTCCGATCGCATTTTTAACAGCACTTTATTGCTCTCAGAATGTGGCTTGTTCAAAACCAGAATTCTGTGTGCATTTCATGCTTGCAATACTTCATTCCTTTCGTACTCTTTAAAAAGAGATTTTCTTCTGCCTGGAACCTGTCTTTCTCTTTCAATCCCCCTGTATTGGTTTTTCTTGCTGCTGTAACAAATGAACACAGCACATATTGTCTATCTTCTTATTCTGTAGAAGAGTTGTTCAATATAGATTTCCTGGGTCACATCACGGTGTCGGCAGGACCGCGTTTCTTTCTCAGGCGCTAGGGGAAAGTCTGCTTTCCTGCCTTTTCCAGCTTTTAGAAGCCACCCACATTCCCTGTTTCCCAGCTCTCTTCATCATCTTCAATGCCGGTGACATCACATCTCTCTGATTCTTCTCATTGTTGCATCTCCCTCTGGCCAAGGCCAGGAAATGTCAGTTTGTAAGGATGCACGTGATTAGATTGGGTTCGTTTGGATAATCTGGGCTAATCTCCTCATCTCAGAATCAGTGGATTAGCAACCTTAATTGCATTTGCAACCTTTAACCTGCAAATGTGCTACACAGCATAATATATTCACAGGTTCTAGGGATTCGGACATGGACATGTTGGTGGGGGACACTGTCTTGCCTGCCATATTCCCCCTTTTTTGTTCTGTTCTCTGATTTTCATAATAAAGGTTTTCCTCAGACATCTGGTAGTACTTAGTTATCTGAATATATTTAATAACAGGGAACTAAGAAATGTATTGGAAGCTCTAGAAACATGAGCGGAGCTTCCCGGCTGTGAGTTTCACTTTGGGCAGTCTGGTCACTTCCGCGGGCCAGTCCAGTGTCGGTAACTTAGGGGCTTCCCTCTTGCACTGGTCAGACTCCCCAGAGAAGACTGGACCGTCCCCTGCTTGGAGGAAGAGGGATTGGCCAGTGGAGTCCTGCCAACTGAGTCGGGGTTGGGGTGGAGGGGATGCCTGGGGATTTCAGGATCCAGGATGTGTATGTTGACGCTTTTGTTTCCTTCAACTGCGCTTGGTGTCCGTTCCGCAGAGACTAGACATTGTCTTCCACTTGGGCGTGAAGGGGGGGAAGGAATGGGGTGTGTTCAACAGCCTCTTAAACAGACTTTCAAGGAATCCTCCAACTTTTAGGTGCA
Source organism: Micronycteris hirsuta (assembly GCA_004026765.1). Classification (NCBI taxonomy): domain Eukaryota; kingdom Metazoa; phylum Chordata; class Mammalia; order Chiroptera; family Phyllostomidae; genus Micronycteris; species Micronycteris hirsuta. Next base: position 64,882 of record PVJI01005055.1, on the reverse strand, counting down.
TCCTCATCTCTATGTCCAGAGATCCCTGATAACAGTGGCTGATATTTGGGGGGACTTTTTGAGTGTAAATGAAGTTTGTTCTTGGATTTATTTCTGCTGCCTTTCGAATTCAGCTTTCTTAGTTCTGGGCTAAATAAGTTTCACCTGTCATCTGCTTTCCAGCCTCCAACATATTGTTGTTGCTTTTTCTCCTATTGGTCCTTGTTAATATGCCTTATTTGTTGTTGCTAGGTCCTTTATTGGTGTTTTAATGGAATTTCTAAAGAGAGCGGACCTCAAAGCTTGGGTCCAATTCATCATCTTTAACTGAAAGTTGGTACATTTCTCTAGGTTTGTTGAACCCTCCGGGCAGCATGGAGCAGGGGAGGTGCCATGGCCATAGTAATACCCAGCACCATATATATTTCAATGCAGGGCAACCGAGAATATGGAGCCCCTCCGTCCATTTTCCAATGTACAATAGCCTCCAAACTTTCGGCCAACTTACAGATCAAAAACCATGAGGGCAAGATTGAAATAGATATTTACTTATAAATATTACAGGAATCATTTCATGACATATACACATTTTAACTTATAGATCATAAAATAATTGAATATGCTGTTTTTTTCTACTCATTTTTTAAGAAACGATGTTATTTAAACTCCTCACCGACATCTTGGACATCGGCATCTTTGCCATCAACAGAGCCCTCTTGGAATCATCCAGCACGGTTTTCCACGGCACACCGTCTTCATGTCTGTTTGAGGCATTTGAGATACACTCATGTTTGAGTCTGGGTTCTTGCTACCACCGACATTTCTGTCACAAGCCTCAATCATCCCCATTACGTCAGGACAGGTCCGGGCTGTTTAATTTGTCCCGGTGGCGGCGTTTGTGCGTGATTTCCACAGACAACCGTTTCCTGTATTGATTTGAAGGGGAGCTTTACAAGGCTTGTTTACAAAGATATCTGGCACTTGCAATTTGGAGTGATACCTCCAGCAATAATTACGAAATCTCTGTCTAATTTCTTTGCCTTTCTTATTCACTGACTCTGTCAGGTGCCGTCTCTAATCATCCTAAACCAGCATTGATTGAGGTCATTGTAAGTTGGTGTTTCTGCCCCGAGCAGGACTTTTGTTCAAAAGAAAGAAAGCGAGAGAGTGTTCTCCTCGGAACCCAGACCCCTGCCTTGAACTTCAGTCTGGTTGACAGCTTTTGACCCCTCCTTCCTTCTTCTGACCCCTTTGTGGGCTCTATTCCTCATTTCCCCAGCTACCAGCCAGGATCCCATGACAAGGACCGTCACACCTATTTCTTCCTCGTTGTGAGCTTAAAGAGGGACTCACAGACACTGAGTCCAGAATCTGGCCAGCCCAGGGACTGAGGATGTATGTCCAGGTGAGGCTGAGCTGCTGCAGTGCCGGAGCTGAGAGTCTGATTCGGTGAACAGCATGGTCCCTCACCGCTCTCTGCACTGACCAGCGGATTCCCGGCTGTTAGAGATCTAGGTTAGCACCGCGAATCCAATACTACAGCCTTGCTCAAAAACCTCATTGGCTCCCCATTGGCTTCTAAATAAGACACTAAGTTTTAGTCTAACATTCACATCTCTCTCAAATCTCATCCCAGCTCACCTGTCCATTCTGCTGTGCGGTTTCCCCCGGCATTGCCCATCCTTCTTTGGCACACCTGGACAAACAGTGCAGTGAACTGACTCCCTCCTCGTGCGTCTGACATGCCATTCAACACAACAGAGCAGAGAGCAGGGACTTGGGATGCAGGGACACCTAGCCAGGAAGCCCATCTCTGCCCCTGGCTATCTGTGTGACCTTGAGAAAGTCACTTCAACTTCCCAAGTTTTCGGTTTTTTATGTCAAAATGGGGAGACCCTTATTACCTGTCACCCTCCGTGGTTGTGAGGTTTAAATGGAACAGGGTACGTGAAGAGCTGAAGGGAACACATTTTGCCTGTCCCACATTCCTCTCATTGGAGGAGAGGCTTCCCATCCTATTTCCCCTCTTTAGCTCTGTGGGCTGTCAATCATCACAACTTACTGCCCTGGACCACAGCTGGGGACAGGGATCCTCTTGGAGGATCCCTAGGAATTTTCAAATAAGAGTTAGAGGAAGAGGCTTAGCATCTTTCAGATGCCATAGCTTGGAAGATGTGAGGCAGGGAATGGATGGTGTCCAGGTGGCCCAGAAAGCCAGTATGGGAGAATGAAGTCAAGAGAGAGTTCTGGAGGCATGTAAGTTTGGGTTCTGGTTATTTTTGAGGCCAGCTGCAGATTTTTCATGTTAAGCGAACTTTCCTATCCATTATCCGTTTGGCTCAAGGTGGATTACCACAGGTTTCTGATTCTTGCATGAAGTCACCTGACTAACTCAGGGGTCAGGGACTGGGGAACCCCGAGATGCAGTCTTTGCCCACCTCCAATCCCTGCCCTCCTCAGAGCCCTCATCGTTCCAGGTGTGTGTCGTTGTCCCCTCTGTGACTCTCTTCCCACCAGATCCCAGGCTGTGTGAGCAGAGCAATGGCCATCTGCCTTGGTCTTCCTGGCAAGCCGGCCAGGACTCAGTCAGTGTTTGAGGCTGTGTTTATTAACTCCCAAGGCTCAGGCGGCAGCAGCAGGGCGCCGAAGTCCTCGCTAAGGGAGTGAGGGTACTTAGAAAGCTCCAGTGAGGTTGCCAGGACTCCTGCCAGCTTCCAAGGAGGGCTGAATTTGGACTTCTGCTAGTCTCTAATGCACCACCTCCATTTCCACGGACACCCACCAAGTTTCTGGACCAAGGCCAAGAGTCCAAATGTCTGTCAAGTGTCTGGGTGAAATTACCGTGACCAAAAGCAGAGAACCTCTGGGCCGTCTTTTTAAAAACAATGTATTGGGGTCACACTGGTTTGTAAAACCATTCAGGTTTCAAGTGTACCAGTCAACAAAACATCATCTACACACTGCGCTTGCGCCCATTGCCCCAAGCAGAGTCTCTTTCTGTCCTCATTTCCTCCCCCCTTTGCCCATCTCCCCTTCCCCACCCCCATTCCCTTTGGTTATCACCACACTGTTGTCTGTGTCTGTGTGTTATATGTATATGTGTTTTTTGGTTAATCCCTTCACCTTTTGGGGGGGTGACCTGGTAAACAATGGGCTGACTTTTATGATGCCCCCGAGTTAACAGTTTTACTTCTTCCAACTTCTGAGCAGAGCAGTTTGGGGAAAGTTATGACCAAAGCAAGCCAGTGAGCTTAGTTTCTCGGTCACCAAGGCCTCATAATTACACAATGACAACACAAGTGTCCCATAATTAGTGTCTGCTGTCCTGTGCCTGGGGGTCAATTGTTCCCTAACAAAGGCCACGCTCAGCACTGCGCAGCCTGCATTTCAGCTCAGCTCACCCCCCTCCACATTCCATTCTCATGAGCAAAGAGCCCCCGAGTTTAACTCGGGACTTTAACCCTCTCCTGCCAGGACCCCAAGGGCCAGCCCTGAGGTAGGAGAAGGCTGTGATCGGGCGCTGGGCACCCAGTGGGGTGGGAGAAAGAGTCTGTGGAATGCCGAAGTCCTGGGGGCGGCTAGCACCGTGCCTCCGAGGCTGTTTCTCAGTCAGACCTCAGACCCAACATAGTGCAGCTGGGGGATGATGCACAGGAGCCCTCCTGGGTCTTCTGATTGTGCCAGGACTGGAGACACACTGACTACTAACCCCTTACTTCCTCCAGGCTGAAAGTTGGCTAAGAGGGCAGGGGGACTCTGTCCTGACGCGTACCTTTCCCCCTCATCAGTGGGGTCACAAGAGACAGAGCAGCAGTGTGGTGCCATGGTCACAAGAACAGATACTTGGCCCTAAAACACGTGTCGAATCCTGGCTGCCAGTCACCCTCTATGTGATTTGGGGACTGTCGTTTAATTTCTTAGCTGCAGATTCCTCATCCCTAAAATGAGGATAAGAACACCCGCCTCTATCATTTGGACATTCAGATCATTTCCACTTTTCTTCTTCTTTGACAATATTCCTGGCATTATGAGTTTAGCATGCAAGATTCTGATGGATGGGCGATACTCAGAGGTCCATCAAAACCATCTGGGGAGCTTTTTATAAAATATAGACCTAGTTCCATTGAGCTGGAATCCACGAGGCCAAAACAAACTCCGGAGTGGGTGTTTGGAGAACGTTCTGCAGGCCCGCTGGTAGACGTGGTTTGCTCAAACCCATCTCCGAGAGTTCTGGGAGGACCTCGACCTGGAGAAGATGTGTGATTTTGCAGAGGCATCAATTGCTGTTGTGCCCCCTGAAATGCTGGAGCAGATTAGCAGACAGCAAGCCTTGGCAAGCGTCCAGCATAGACCTGTCTGTCTCTCTTCTAAGACTCACAGTGGCCTAAACACTTCATTTGATTCTCTTATTTAGTCCTGACTTGCTGTTGCTAGTCTGAGCCCCTCCCCCGACCTCCAGACCCTGTATATGCAGCTACTCACCTGCTCTCTCCACTTGGAACTGAACAGACGTTTCCAGTGGAATTTGTCCCAATTGAATTCCTGATACGCCCCAACTTTCTCCATGCTCGATCTCAATGGCAACTTAATTGCAACTCAGTTTTGATTATTTTTTAAGAAAACCTTATCGTTCTCATGGCTACCACTCTATCCTCAGCCACCATCACCTCTCTTCTGAATAATCGTCATAACATCTAAACAATCTCCCTGTTTTCGTCCTTGACCTGCCTCAGGCAGATGCCACCTTAACCAGAGTCCTTCCCTGAATATTCCACCTCAAATGCAATCCCCTTGCTCCATTCCGTTTACCTGCTTTATTTTTCTTTTTAGCACTTACCCTTAGCTCTTCTCATTCTGTTTTGTCACTGTCTGTCCTCTCCTAGAACGTGAGTGCCACGACAGCATGGGTTTTTGTTTGTTTTATCAGGGCCGGGTCCCCAGTGTTCCAAACAGTGCAAAGGGTGTGACAGGCACTCACCATATATTTGTTGATTGAGTGAATGAATTCCTACAACATCTAGGTATTATGGTCTTCATTTTACTGACCAGGAAATGGGGATTCAGATGACGTTCCCCTACTTTCCCCAAGACCACCCAGTGAGTGGAGAGAAAAGCTGAGCTTTAAGTCCAGGAGTGACTGCTTCCGAGGTTGTTTTTCTACACGTGGAGGAGGGGCCATTTTTGCAATCCACCACAATTTTCTTCTACGTGTAGCTCCTGCATTTGCATTTCAAATCGAGATTGCTATCCTCATAGATCAACATGCTGAAAGCTTAACTTTAAGACAAGGGGGCTTTCTTACCCCAGTCCCCCAAAGCTCTCTGTGCTGGGCTAAGCGAACTCTGCGGGAAATCGTGGCAACCGACACTCCCGGTGTCAGTGCCGACACGGTAAGGAATTGTATCCTCCGTGGTTATTTTGCTCAGTGTTCCCACCAGTGAGGGATCATGAGAAGAAGAATACTCAAAGGGTGGGAAGACGAATTTGCACAAAGACATTTATCATTGAATTGCTTACCTATGCAGTGGAATCCTTGAGGATTGTAAGTCTGAGATCCGGGCCTGATGTTAAGAAGTCTGGAGAAGAGAAGAAACCAGCAAAAGCTACAAAGCAGTGACCCAGGAGGTAGGAGGAAAGGCAGGGAAGGATGGTGTCCTGAAAGCCAAATAAAAAGGGTATCAAGGAGGATGCCTGGAACCGGGATCAGGAAGTGGTCTTCTGCAACAACATAGTGAATCTCCACTGAGGATATAACAGAGGGCTTTAATACATATAATAATAAATAACAGGACTTCCTGTCCTGGATAGGAAGACTTAGTGTAGTAAGGGTGTCCCTTCTTCTTATATGCAATGAAATCCCAGTACAAACATCTCCTCCAATTGATAGGAATTTAATAAGATTACTATAAATCTGAAACAACAGGCATAAAAGAATAGAAAGGCATTTCCTCAAAAGAAAGCCTAATGAGTGGGGCTTGCCTCATCCTTTTACCAAAACATGTTGTAACGTAGAGTAATGAAAACCCAGAGAAAATTATACGGTTGGTGGATGGGAGGGGCCGCAGAGTGTGGTCATAGACTCGAGGGCCTGTGGCTATTGGGCCCACAACAAAGTTAGTGTTTCTCATTTGGGGAGGAGATGATAAATTATTTACCAAATTGTTTCTCAACTGGCTAGCCATTTGGATAAGAAGTTAAGGTTACAAAATTTGAGGGTGGGGAGGGGAGGTGGCGTGGAGGTGGTGGGGAAGGTTGTCCCAGAAGGGAAGATCTTGGGGGGTGGAGCCATAGGCAGGTAGGATTGAAGGGCGTTTGAAGCAGAGGTGGGATGGCAGGGCAGGGTGTCAAGGCCCCATTGCTGTCACTTTGCACCTCCCAATCTTCGAATTTGCAAAGAGCTCCCTTTGCTACAAGGCAGTGACCCTCATCTCCTGCTTTCAGGAAATAATATGATTCATGAAAGCCCACCTTGAGACATTAATTCCGTAACTGGTTCATTCATTCAACCAATGATTTATTGATTATTTAACTCTAATCCACACCGAGCTAGGCTCTGGGGATACTCTCCATGTCTGTGTGTTTATGCATTTTTAAGGCAGTGTGAGACCTCTGGGATTTAAATTGGAAAACCACAAATAATGGTTTTCTTGGCTTACTCTAGTTCACTGCCTTTCAGAGGGGTCAGAGGTGTGGTTTTCCATCCTGAGTGGATGGAACCAGCTGTGTGCTGGACACTGGGCAAAGCCCTGGAACGACAGCGCTCTGACCCTCATGTGTGTGTTAATTTAAATATGAGGTCCAAACGCAGGGTCACACAGTGTCTAGAGGAAAGCCGCCTTTGGACTGACACAGCTTGTTTCTCAGAGCAGCTGAGATCGTTTGCCTTTTTGGTTTTTGGATTTTGGGGCTGGGCCAAAAAAAAAAAAAAGGGTGTGGGGGGAAATCTTATCATAAATGCTGCTGTTTTGTCCGCTGTCACTTTGTAAGGGGCCCATTGAATTTCTGATGGGAAAGATGTCTGGGTCCACCTTCAGGACAAAGGGAAATGTAGGGAACACAGGGCAGAATTGATAGTGTTTAAAAACATGTTCAGCAATAATGGAAGAATCCCTGACACAGCAGGGTGAGCCTGGCCAAGCCCCCCCCACAGGGGCAGGGGAATAAAGGCCTCTCCCTCCCAGCTGCCATCAGTGAAAGAAAATGCAATGCCCAGTCCTGGCAGCAACAGGCGGCTCCCCTTCCTTGCTTGAGGAAAGCATTGTGATGTGACATGCTATGTGCTGTTTTTCTAGAATCCACAAAAAACTCGTGGTGATCTGGAGAATTTAGAGGCAGTGGATTCAAGGAGCTTTCACGGATGCCTGGTTTCCAGTTCTGGCTTCACTCCAGTTGGCTTTGCTGAAGGCACAATCCTTGAGTCTGCTTGCTCATCTGTTAAAAACAAGGGTCAAATATTGTGGTAATTGAAGGGATACACAGATGTCAAATTATACTTTTGTATACCTGAAAGTTATACAATGATATTAACAAGTGTTATCCCAATACATTTAATAATATTTTTTAAAAAAAGGAATAACGAGCTGATGAACTTCATTTCCCAAGCTAAATTCAGGATCAAATGTAATGCCTTCGGTGAGATAGTTATCTTCCCTGCCCATCACCACCCCACACAACTCATCTCCATGTTAGAATCTTCTAGATAGAATCTCAAACAAGGCCAAGAGCAGAATTAAAGGCTCATTCAGTGGCTGCTTATGTCCTTGGCAACTAGCACAAACCTGTATGCCGATGCTCCAATTTCCTCACACACCTGTCACCGCCTACATAGGTGCCCCCAAAATCTGTGCTGCCCCATCCATGGGGTAACAGTGTTTTGTGAAGGGATCTTTCCAGTCTGGGACTACGTTTCCCAGGCTGCCTTGCATCTAGGGTTAGCCACAGACTAGTTCTCATCAAGGGAAGGTGAGCAGAAGCAGTGTGTCACTTCCTGGTTGGAAGCAGCTGGGGCTTCTCAGTGTCTCTGCCTTTATCTGCCAGCAAAGGACTCCAAGGCCCTAGGGAACTGTGGTGCCCAAAACAGAGGAAGCCCTGATCCCTGAATCACCACATGGAAGAAAGCTGTCGGCCAATGAGGATCAACTAGGTTGGACTCCCCAGTGAGGTTAAACCATGGAAATTGGGGGTGGGTGGGTGGGTAGTTGTTATAGCATCTAATGTTACCCTAAATGATGCATACTCTCCAAATAGACTCCCTGCCCTGGCACACCCTTCCCTGCTTCCTTGCCTTCCAAACCTCTCAGACATTCATTGATGACATTCAGGATATCTTGATCACTGACATTATCAATTCAGTCACTGATGGGACAAATATTTATAGCTCATCCACCATGTGTGATGAGCAGGCCTGGGTACCTGGGATGCAATGCAGATTCTGCCCCATCTTTCTCTGAGATCATTCTGGATGCTTCCTCCCCCTGCCCCCCAAGTCCAGTTGCTGGCATGAAGCCTTGTTCTCCCACCTTGGGATCCAGTCCATCCAGTCTCCTGGTTCTGGGCTTCTCTTTCTCCAAAGACCATGCCATCCTCACTGCTGAGGACAATGTAACCCACCCCAGGAATAGACACCTGAGTTACTGATGCCTTAGCAAGCTGACCTTGGTCACAGGGCTTAACAAGTAGCATGCAGGCTGGATTTCAACTCCACTCACCCCCTTTGTATTGAACACAACCGATACAGCTGCGCTGGTTATTCTCTACCAATAACCAGCTTCGTGGGAGCGGGGAAGGCTGCACATAACGGGCTGCTTCACACCACTCTGTCTCTGCTTTGGCTGTCTCTTTGGGCTGGAGCATTCTTCTTTGCTCAGGCAGCTCCTGGTCCTTCCTTTGTTTGGGAGTAGGGGTGAAGTCGGAGGTAAAGTCCTCATCCTGGAAGTCTGTCTGTACCTGATGCACCCTTCCTTCATGCCTCCTGCAGCCTCTACCCCCAACTCCTGCAGCTTCTGGGTAACCCCCGTTGGGTACTCACTGCCCTCCACTGCCCACACGTCCATCTGAATGCAGCCCCTCTCAGCAGGGACCACACCTGTCATCTTGGTGGCCTGCCCCAGCCCTGGGCCTGGCAATAGAGGACAGCAGGAGATAGAATTAAATGAGGGAAATGGCTTCAACCTCAAGGAGGGGTTGATAGGATGAAATTAGTCCGTAGTGATAGATTCATTCATTCATGATTTACTGGGTCAGCAAATCCTTTCTGAGCACATACTGTGTGCCAGGCCCTGTCCTGGCCGCTGATGCACAGTGGGTAAGGCAGACACTGTTCCTGGCTATGTTGGAGCCCCAGGCTTAAGGTCCACTGCATCAGAGACAGAAACGTGAAGGATGGGTCTGGTGGGAGCAGCAATAGAGGAAAGGGAAAAGGGCTACAAGAGTCTTAAATGGGCTTAACCCGTAGGTGGTGGTGGGTAGATCCCCATGGCTCTGGGGGCAGAAGGAGGGCAATGGGCTTGCAGCCTGGGCCTAGGGCTGTTCTCCGCCAGCCTGTGACCTTGAAAAGCCTAAGCCCAGATGTCTGGATGTTGGGCCCCAGCCTTGTTCTGATGGGACCAGCTCAGCCAGCTGGGGCAAGGCACTGCCCCTGGGCTTCAACTTGGAAGGGGAAGGAGAGTCCAAGGCTGAAGGACACTTGAGCCCCAGATCTCATCCCAGTACATGGGGTCCTGCTCCTTGCCCTTGGGTCTTGAGCCCACTCCAGAGTCAGGGGGCCATCAGGGCCACTTTTAGGGCCGGGGCCGGGCTGCTTGCTAACATTTGAACAACCCATCTGCTCACCCACTGCTGCAAGAGTTGCCATTTTCATAACCCAGTTTAGGAGATGCAATTAAGATTGGGAGCCTCCTCCCTCTCCCAGGGAGGCCTCACAAGGGGCGTTTTCCTTTGCTAGCGAACGAGTGGGGCCCTTTGCAGGGCTTTTGTACAGCAAGCAGCACAGCAAGAGAAAAAGAAGAAAACAACTTTGGTTCAAAGATGCCAATAATAGGGGACTTCTTTCCCCCATTTCCCCCATGGAAGGTTGTCAATGGTGCGGGCGTAATCGGGCGGCCCGGCTGCCCTGCTCGGAGAGTGAGGCGTGTGCTCCTTTGTTGCGATGAGCTGAATAGGATGTCCCTGCACCCAGACCTGGCCTCCCAGCTAACAAAGGGCCCCTTTGTCACCCCAGCAAAAGAGTGCTGCTGAGGTTGCCACAGCAACTCAGGGACACAGACTTAACGCGCAACTGACATTTCAGATGGGAAGCGGGCTTTCAAAAATTCAAATTTCTTTATGGATAATGGTTTCCTTCTCTGGATATTTTAAAGGAACCGTAGGACAGACAAAAGGAAAAAAAAATAAGCCAATGATAAACATACAGCCAAGCAAACAAACATCACTGCAATTCAGCATGCTGGCTCTCCCCACCCCGTGATGAAAAACTTGGGTGAAAAGCCTTGTCAAGGGCATTGCTGAGGCCCCTGGATGACCTGTGGGCTCTTCCTTTCCAAAAGGAAATCAGACACCATGAAAGGAAGTTTGGGAAAAAAATCTGTAATTCCACCTGCTGGACACGGGACACTTGTCCCTCTCTGCGCTTTCCCTAAACAATCCTGGAGGATCCCCTGCACACCGGGCCAAGAGCTGAGGCAGGGGACACAAAGGTAAATCATGTTCTTCCTCTCCAAGGTGATGGTCTAGTGGGGTTCTTGTGTGCATGTGCTCCCCAAACAAGTTTATGCAGCTTTCCGGTGAGGTCTAGGCAGCTGTCCATCAGGAGGAGTTACTGATCCTGCATGGGTGGGGAAGGGGCTGAGCAGTGCTTGACGGAGTGAAGCGGGGGTTGGTGGAACCTGAGGCGGGATTCGCTGCCAGCCTGGTGTTGGCACTTGGTTGCTATTTGCTGGATGAAATGAGGGAGAAAGGCGGAGCAGGAAGAAAGGATTATTTTAAAGGGGAAAGCATCATAAATAAGATGCAGGTGGAAGTGTCAGGCACAAATGTTTGTATACAATTGCCACCACAACATACAAGATACCTTCCTTCAACACTGTAATGACAGTTGAGTAGACAATGTTGAAAGAATATTACAGGGAGCACCCACATGTCCACCACCGGGATTCAGCCATTCACATTTTACTCTCCTGGCTTTATCACATTTAGCCACTTAGCCATTTCTCTACCCATCCATCAATCCATCTTTTTTTTTTTATAAATTGCAAAGGCAGATGTCCTTTAACTTCCCCTAAAATACATCAGCCCACATATCATTAATTAGAGTTTAATATTTGTTTACATTTTTCTTTTGATTTGACATTTATATGCAATGAAATGTACAAATCTTACATGTATGTTTGCTGAGTTTTGACAACTCCATCTGCCTGTGTAACCCAAGACTTTATCAACCTATGAAATATTAGGGTCACTCCAGAAAGTTCCCTCATCATCCTTCCCGGTCAGTCCCAGACAAACACACACACACACACACAAATATACACCATTTTGTCATTTAGCATTGTAGCAAAATAATTTTCCTATGTTACTTTATATATAGTCATTGAGGTTATATATTTTTCTGAGATATATTAATTAATATTTAGATATTATATAAATAGATACTATATATTTCTCAATGTTTAGGAATACTATTACAGTTTTGAATGTTTATCTTGTATCCAGGAAGCTTATTAAACTCTGTGATTTTTTGACAGTTTTTCTGTATATTCTCTTGGATTTTCTGCAGAGAGTGAGTGTGTGTGGGAGGGGAGATTCTGTTCTTCTTTTCCAATCATCTTACTATTTCTCTTTGTCTTTTCTTACTGCAATGTCTAGCACGTCTAGAATCAATGTGAAGGAGAAGTGTTAAACTCAACTGTTCCTATCTTGCTTTTTCTTTATTAAATATACTGCTTACATTTTACCATTAAGCCATTTAGTAGGATACTTACTGTGAATTTTTGATAATACTCTTTGTCAATTCATAAAGTTTATTTTTATTCCTAGTTTGCTAAGAGATTGTTTTTCTGCATGAATTAGTTATAGTTTACAATGCTTTCTTAGCATCTATTCAAATAATCTGGATTTTATCTTCTAACCTATTGATATTATATATGATATTAATAGGTATTATGTTGAACCATCCTTGAATTCCTGAGATAACTGTCAGAACTTCTAATGGATCATTTTTTTTAATATGCTGCAAATCCCACTTGTAATTATTACATTAAAATATTTTTGCATCCATGTTAATGACTGAAGTCAGTCTTGAATTTTTATGCTCCTGTTGCCAAGGTTTGTGTGTCAAGGTCATACAGATTTAGCCTGAGTTGGGGAAGAACAATTTTGATAACTGATTTGACTTCTTAAAGTATAATTGGGTCATTATGTTTTTCTTCAGCAAATTTTGGTGAATTATCCTTTTCTGCAAAGTTGCTCATTTCCTCTAGCTTCTCAAATATATCAATGTTAAGATGTTTTTAGTGTTATCTTGTGGTTTTAAAACTCTCCTGCATCTACTACCTAAGCCTTTTCTCTTCTTTTCTAATTAATCATACTCAAGTTTTGTCTATTTCATTAGGCGATACTTTTCTATATTCTATATTTTCCTTGGTTTTCCAAATTGTTTTATGGTGACTGGCTAAAAAAATAATTAGCATTATCTTTTAAAAAAAGATTATGTACATAAAGTAACTGGCACTTAAAAGCGTTTGGCAAATATTGGTTAAAGTAATATATAAAACACATTTTTGAGACTAAAGATTCAACTATGATCAACACATAATTCGTGCTCCCAGGGAGATCACAGCTGAACTGGGGAGACAGGTAAGTAAATAACCAACTAGATACAGTGTGATAAACATAATAGAAGTGAGTGCAAAGTGGAATGGGAATACGAAAAAGGGCTTTCGGAAGGAGGTGATGTTGAGCTGGTCCTTGTAGGATGAGTGGTAGGAGGTAGGCAGGTGACAGAGCTGGGTGTCTCTTGGCCCTACCTTGAGACAGGCTGCAGTGCTGCTGGTGGGGGATGAAATGGACAGGGCCCCACAAATGTCCACCTGCTGCCCAAGACAACAGCCACCCACTCAACCAAGTACCCGAGGGAGGTGCATGCATGCACGTGCACATGGAGTGAGACTGGCTAAGGAAAGCAGAGTTCTAGTCTATTGTTGATGGGTCTGAGCCCGGCTGCAGATACTACCGGTGCTCCATCCACATTCACACAAACCTCACCATTTCAGCACATGAAACCACAACTTCTGACTGCTGTTACCTGCACCTCTTTGTCTACTGTCTTTTTTCTGGTTGGCAGAGCCCTGATCTGCCAAGCAGGCTGAATTGTCTGGGAATTCGTGTCCTCTGGGAGCAGCCTTCAACCAAGACTCTTAGGAGCTGGTACGTAAAGACCCCAACTCCTTGCCCTTCAAGTGGGATAACTCTGGGCTCGTGTTTCACATTGTTTCCCAGAACTCCCCAGTGGAGTTAAGCTCCAATTGTCCACAGTGGTAATTGCTGGCAGTCTTCCTTTCCTCGTCTCTCCAATAAACTATCTGCAATAAGATCCTTGCCTCAGGATTGGCTTTTGGTGGGCCCCACTAAGGGAGCTGAGGGCCTCCAATCTGTGCACACCAATCTAGCTTACTATATCCTACCACATCTTAATAACCCGAGTCAGCTCTTAGGCACACTAGCTACTGAGAAGGAAGAGACAGAGAGGGAGATATGCTGGACTTCACTGGCTAATTTAGGACTCCTCTCACTATCAAATGGGGCCCAACTGTGCCCTGAACAATTCAGAGGCTCCTTCTTCCTGAGCTTGTGTGTGTGTGTGTGTGTGTGTGTAGATAGGAAGGTGCTTGAAAGTTCCCCCTCCTCTGGAGGAGGGCATGAAGCAACCTTGTGGTATTGGCCCCTGTGCTAGTCACTGGAGGCACCAAGATGCGTGAGCCATTGTCCCTCTCCTGGAGCTACTCATGGGCAAATGGGTCATTGTGGTTTGGTGGAATTGACACTCATAGTCCTGTGTACAGACAGTTAGTGAGACAACAAATAAGAGCACTGAGTTGGAGTCTTGGAGAAGTCTTCATCAAAGAGGGGTTATTTGAATTGGGTCTTAAAGAATGAGTTGGAATTTACTAGTGTTAAAAGAGAATGGGGTTAAGTACACCCAGACACCCACTTCCAGGTGGAAGTGACACATACCTCTTCTGCTCATAATCCCTTGGCTCAAATAAGTCACACAGTCACACCTAAGTTCAAGTGGGAGAAGCACAATTCTACCAGGAGGCAGAGTGGTCATGGTCAGACCTAGGGTCTCTCACAGTAGGGTATTTAGCTCCTTTGCCACCGCTGCTCTTTAGGAGTTGGTCGTTTTGATTTAAAGCCAAGACTTGCCCCAGGTAAGGGGCCATCATTGATGTAAGACCCATGGACAAGTGGGTATCTCTTGTATTAACCATGTCTTTTCTGTATTTGATGCTTTGACATCTGGGGTTTTGCGGACTCTGGGAAGACTGCCCCTCTGAGGGTTAGCCAACCCTAGAGAAAGTAATAGACTCTCCAGTGCATGGGCTTTTCAAATGTAAATGAACCCATCCAGAGCCCACACCACCAACCACTTCCTTGACCCACCTCTCACACCCCAGGCCACCTGCCCTAGCCACCCAGGGTCAAGGGCCAGACAACTAGCGACAGCCCCTAGGCCTTGGAGCCTGCCGAAGTTATTCAAACTAGCCAACCCTAAGTCTGCTTACTCTGCCTCACTCGTTATTTCCTGCAGAAACCACAGCAAATGTTCCGTCCCATAAGTCTGCCCTCTCTGTCCAGACTGACCGTGGGGCCCTCCCGGTGTGGCATGTCCCCTCCTCTTTGAACCTCTAACAAACTAGCTGTTCCATGGCAATTGTCTCCTGATCTGTTTGTCTTGCCATCTCTAAATAATAATAGAACATATTAAGCTACATCTATATTTTGATACCTCAGCTACTTATGATACCAGGAGCTGAGAACTGGAAAGAGAAGCGAGCAGACGCTTTGGGTCCCCAAACTGGGTTGCTGCAGGAAAGGCATGACCAAACTGTCCCGAGCCTGCTGGTGACCGGCTGAGACCCGAGACTCCCCTCTCACAGGTTCCGCAGGCGTCAAGAGGAAGAGAGAACGGCTTAAGCCCTATCCTCCGTCCTGAGGACAATAGATGTGGCTGGGTGTGTGTTTGGGAGAACTGAGTCATCAACTTCCTATCTGATCAACTGTCCCCAAGAGGTTCAGCCCAAGATTTGAGATCTGCATGGCTTCCCTGATGGGCTTCACTGCCAGGCTTCCCAGAGACCTCCTTGGTGTTGTGCTCCAGGTGGGTTTTCAGATGTAGGTACTGTTAATTAGTGCTGTTATTAACACTGCCATCTTGTGCATTCCTCCCTGGGCCTCACTGATCTCATCTGTAAAATGGCCACAGCAGTCCCATTTCCTGACCCAGAGGATTGCAGTGAACATTGAACTCCCCAACTCACAAGAGAGGAAGCTGCTACAGAAGACAAAAGAAAATGAAATAAACCTCCCACACACAAAAATAAAGACCTCACAATGTTACAGTACGCACCATAATTATGGTGATAAATATTGATAGCTTTTCTTCTGAGATCAGGAATGAGGCAAGGATACCTGCTATCATTCCTTCTCTCCAAAATCACACTGGCAATACTAGCCAGTGCCACAAGCCAAGAAAAACAAATAAAATGTATAAGGACAGAAAAGGAAAAATTAAAACTCTCATTTTTACAGATGAGATAGAATAGGGTGCATACTTTTATTTATTTATTTAATTTTATTGTTGTCCAAGTACAGTTGTCTATGGTATATATTTTTCAAAAGCCAAAGAATCTGCAGATTGTTAAAATAACTGAGTTTGACAATGTTGCTAGATCCATGGGCATACAAAAATATACTTCGACATATGTTCCAGACCTATATTGCTGAGCAACAAATCACTCCAAAACATCATGGATTAAAATAACAATAATTATTTATCATCGTTCATGGTTTCTGTGCTTTTGGATTCAGGAAGAGCTCAGCTGGATATTTCTGGGTTTTTCATGCAGTCGCATTCAGAAAATGGGTGGAGCTAGAATAGCAGGGAGCCTGCCCCCAATCATTTTCCTCTTTATTTTGTCTCAGGGTCTCTGCATAGTGACTTAGGGTTTCAAAGACGAATGTCCCAAGAGAGGGAGTCAGGCAGAAGATGTATCAACTTTCTTGACCTTGAGATAGAAGTCATGCACCATCACTTCTGCCTCGTTCTATTTGTTAAAGAAAAAAAAAGACATTCACTAAGACCAACCTGTTTCAAGGGGAAGGATATTAGACTCCACCCCTGGGAAGGCGTATCAGAGAATTTGTTGACTTGTTTTAAAGCATCACGCATACTGGCGACAGATACAACACCAAGTGAAAAACCATTTGTAGTAGTACCCAAACCAGAAAACCCGGGACTAAATCTAATAAAAGATGCACAGGTCCCTACATGGAAAACTACAAAACATTGCTGAGAGAACTTAAAAAGGAAAAACCCTAAACACATGAAGGGACATACCATGTTTATGGATAGAAACACAATATTGAAAATGTCAATTTTACCAAAGTTGATCTACAAGTTCAACGTGATAGCAATAAAAT
The DNA here is from genome assembly GCA_004026765.1 of Micronycteris hirsuta. Taxonomy (NCBI): domain Eukaryota; kingdom Metazoa; phylum Chordata; class Mammalia; order Chiroptera; family Phyllostomidae; genus Micronycteris; species Micronycteris hirsuta. The sequence goes on along the minus strand of PVJI01005055.1, from coordinate 48,205 downwards.
TCCAGCAGGATTGTGTGTGTGCATGCGCGTGTATATAAACAGACAAGCTGATTTTAAAACTTCTATGGAAGTGCAAAGATCAAAAATAGCCAAGGCGCTTGTGAAGAAAAAAGCAGGCAGAGTTTTTTACAAGACATTAAAATATTCAAAAGCTACAGTAATCCGGGCAGTGTGAAAATGGCACAAGGAGAGAAAAAACAGGCCAGTGGAACAGACAGCAGCATTCAGGAACAGTCCCATGCACACATGGACTGCTTGATTTATGACAAAGCCAACACTACAGAGAAATGGCAGGGGGAGCGATCTTTTCAATAAATAGTGCTGGGTCAGTTGGAAAAAAAGGAAAGGGGCCAGTGGGAAATTCCTTCTGATGAGATATGGCACTGTATTTCTAGAAACAATGACTGCTGACATTTATTTAGAAGTTCTTTCCTTTCTGAGCTGTAATTTCCCTCTGTTGTTCTCAAACCTTTAGTGAAAGCATTTCTCACACATATCTCGTATTAATGGATCCTTATGGTCACTGTTGACAAAATAAAGCCCAAACCTACAGGAAAATCTTGTAAGAGTTTATTTGAGCCAAATCTGAGGTCTGACCCAGAAGCAAAATCTCAAAGTATTAAGAAAATGCTTTGGAGAATGACAGTTTCACAGTTTTGTTTTGTTTTTTGTTTTTGTTTTTTTGGGGGGATTTTTTGGATGTATTTAGAGTCAAAGGAGAGAACGTAAGGGAAATTACGTAAAGTCTCTTGGTAGTATAATAGCTTAAGGAAGTGGAAGAAAGCAAAGACGGAAATCTCTAGGACTGGTTAAAAAGTAAAATGGAGAGATACATGCTTCTTTTACTCCGCTGGGTATAGGATAGTTTACATTCAACAATGACAGGAAACGGAGTTGGTGTGTGGGCAAGAAGATGACCCTGAGGGGTCTCACCTGGTTTTTGCCCTGGTGCTGGTGGCTGTGCCTGTGAGAGACCTGGAGCCAGAAATTACTGCGGCATATCAAAGGCAGGCCATCCTAGATGCATAACAAGGGACAGGGCTCGCTTAAGGTAAAGATCGACCTTGCTAAGGAAGCTCTGGGCCCTAATGTGACTACCCACCATAATCTGATCAGTTCGGAATTTAGGATCGCCCGGTGCTGTGTGGTTACCTTCCGTCACTGAGCCTGTCAGGCCTGCCGTGTAGCCGCCCCCAATCGTGCCGGGTCTGCTGTGTAGCCCCTTTTATGTTCGCATCACAAATAGTGGTTTTTAGTACAGGGACCAGCACAGCCGAAGTAGCGAGCAGAGCGGCTGGGAACTAAGTTCCAAGCAGGCTCCTGCGTGAGCAAAAGGGTCACTCCTTTCTCTCCAAACAGCATACCATGTTCCATCCTGACCCACTTCTGCCTCCTGGCCACTTGGCCCTTCCCAGCCAGGCATCCTGGGTGTGGGAGAGCCAGGAACCAGAGGACAGCGGTGGAGCAGTTAGCAGGAGGTAAAGGAGTAGAGAGACTGCAAGTGTAGACAATTCTCGGGTGAAAAGGGGAGGAGCAACAGACCAGCTGCCAGCAGGTGATGTGAGGACTGAGGGGGCTTTTTTGTGTGCGTGGGAGAGGGAGCCTGTTCAGTCACCCCTCTGCCCCACGATGGGAGCCATCCCATTTCTGTCCAGGATACCCTGGGGTGGGCAGATTCCGGACCCCTCCTCAGAGCCCCAGGTTATAGGCCATTCCTATGGCCCTCCCTCTCCCTCCCATTAAAGGGGGCGGAGTCCTGCTTTCTCCCAGTGGTTTCCGTCTTGGAAACTCTGGGAGCAGCGGAGCCCACGCATCTGGAACTCCATAACTGACGACACAAGTCCTTGCCTCAGTTTCCTCTTATGCAGAGTGACAGTTTAAGCCCAGCCATCTCCCAGAGACTCAGCTCAGTGGGACAAGCCGCGAGGGCCCTCCCCTCCCCACAACCCGTAACGCAGCACCCATCTCCGAAAGAGTGCCTGTCACCACTTTCCTCTCTCCCCCCCGACGCTGCGTGGGGCTTTTTGTCGCCCTAAATGTTTAGGGCGAGGAGTGTCCCACTTCTGGGGAGGGGTGTCATACAGGCTTCTCCCTCCTCTCACCCTCGGTGGCGAAAGGCGGGACAGGAAAGGGTCTCCTGGACAGGCGCACGACCCTCCCGGTCTCCGAGGGGCGCACAGCCTGGCCCGGGACCCAGAGACGACCGGGCCCGAAGGAGGGACCTCCCCACTGGGCCCCGGCCCCCGGCCCCAGGCTGCGCCCGCGGCCGGAACAATAGCGCGCGGGGGCGGGGCGGGGGCGGGGGCGGGGCGCTCCGCCGGGCGCCGCCCCCGGCCCGCCCCCAGCGCTCGCACACCCGCTCTCACTCCCGCTCCCACCCGCCGCCCGCCCAGGCACTGCCCGCGGGAGCCGCCGCCGCCGCGCCCGCCATGGACGTCCGCCTGTACCCCTCGGCGCCCGCGGTGGGCGCGCGGCCCGGGCCCGAGCCGGCTGGCCTGGCGCACCTGGACTATTACCACTGCGGCAAGGTAGGCGGGGGCCGGGGTGGGGGCCTGGGCGGGCGGGGCCGGCCCGCGCCTTCGGACCCCGCGCCGAGGCCAGAGCGTCTGGGGCTGGAGCAGAGGCAGGAGTCACCTGGTGGCGCAGGACGCCGGCACTCTCGGGGACACGCGGGGGGAGATACCGGCGGTGCCCCTGCTCGGGGACACGCACACCTCAGCCCCGCCGACGGGCACACGCCACTCCCACGGATATCCTTGCCGTGACACTCCTGCCCTGAGTTGTTCGCCTCGCAGGCAGAAGTCACCCCGACAGTCACTCACACGATGTCACAGTGACACTCACGCTCACCTACGTCCCCCTGACAGCCTCACATCCGTTCACAAGCTGACCCACGGTCACACACAGCCACGCACCTACTCACACTGTCTTGGCGTCCCACACAAGTCACCGTGAGAGTCATTTATACACAATGACACGCAGGCACTCGCCCACGTACCCTGTCACACCGCCGCATACAAGCCACCCATTCACACGCCACGGTGCCACTCACCCTGCTCCGAGCCCCCGTCCGCTGTCACACCCAGCCACAACTGGGGACAGTCACACAAAGAAGTCGCGCTGACAGTCACTCGCTCGCACTCGGAATGACTCACACAGGCGCGCACTGCCACTCACAGCGGCCCATGGACGGCGAGCCCCAGACACACCGATCGCTCTGACGGCCACGCCGCCGCACGCGGTCACCCAGGGGCGCCGCAGCCCCCGCGCCGCCCCTCCCCCATCGGGGTCCAACTTCTCGGGCGTCGCCGCGCACTAATCGGGCCGTGTACCAACTGGCCGGCACTACGCGGCTGGGCCTCGGATTTCGAGTTGGCCACGGCCAATCCAGGTTTGCTCCTCCGGGCCGGGCTGCAGTGAGGGACGCCGCCTTCCCTTTCCCAGAGCGCCATTCCCACCCGCAGCCGGGTTCCCGCTGCGCTGCGCGGGTCGCGACAGAAGCTCGGGTGCCTGGAACCCCGGACAGGAGGTGTCCCATTCCAGCTCCCCGCGCCGAGCGGAGCCGGGACCGTTAGGTGCACCTGCCCTGCGCCTCTCCTCCTTCGCCCTAGAGGGAACTTTCAAACTTAGTTAGGAGAGAAACTGTCCGCGTGTCGGCCGGTCGGTGCGTCCGTCCCGGGCCGCCTGGAGCCGAGAGCGGCTTTTCGTCACTCGGAGCCCGGATTGAACTGCGCGCGTGGATTTCCCCGCGGCCCTGGTGCAGACGCGCGGGCTCGGTGGCGCTGCCTGGTGAGTGCGCGTCGGGTGGTTGGATCGGCTGCCCCCCAGGGTCTCGACCTCACCCCGCCCCGTTGGCTTTTCGTCGCGCCCCCTGCTGTGGCGGTGTGGAAAGGGGCGTCCCCACTCGAAACGCGGGGCTTCCGGGGCTGGGCCTCTGAGTTCGTCCTCAGGCCCAGGGGAGCGGCTCCTGGAGTAGCCTCTGCAAAGCCCTCCACAGTTTGCCCCGGGCGAGGCGTGGGCTTTGGGGCCACGGGGCGGGGGCAGCGCGGAGGCGGTGGTGGGTTGCAAGTGAGGTCTCTCGGAGGATGGGGATGATGATCTTTTGTCCCGTGACCCGCGAAGTTAGAAGCCGAGGAGGGGGATGGTGCGTGTCCTGCAGAGAAGGCGGGTTCCCTGGCTGTTTCTAGTCTGGTGGAGGGAAAACTGATTAAAAGTAGCAAGCTGAGTCTTCAGGGAGGAAGAGATGGTTAGGTGCGGGGGCAGTTTCTCTGTCTTTTGCCCTTGGTTTCGTTATTTTTTTTTAAATATGAAGTTGGCAAGGCTCCAGCCTCTGGTCTGGGGATGTGGCTGGGCATTGGGAATTTGTGCCTCCAAGTCTGGGGGGATGTGTTCCCTTAGTCCAGGGAGTGCTCTTTTGGGGGGGTGGTATTTCTGTAGACCTCTCTAGAGTGGGGCAGTCCCAGATGGAGGCCTTTGGGAGGTGGCACTTGGCCAAGGGCCCTGCCTCATTCGGATGCTCTGTGAAGCTCTGACTCAGCATCAAGAGTCAGTGTGAACCCGGGAGCCAGGAGGAACAAACAGGCACAGGGAATGAGAAACTGGTGCTTCTGGTTTCTGTTGGTGACCCAGGACCTCTGGCTGTCCTAGAGCTGGGGCTGCGCCCAGGTAGGGGAGTCTGAGGATGGTTGAAAGAAAAGTCTGACCTTGCACTTGGATGTGAGACAAGCTTTTCAGTCCCTCAGGCTTTGTGGCATGGTGAGGCAGAGAGAGAGTCACTGGGCTCAGCTAGGGGTGGGTCAGAGGCCTGCTAGAAGCGGATCCTAAGTGGACAGTGGCCTTTAATAGTGGCGGTTGGGAGGCAGTTGGTGAGGGACTGGGGAGGGAAATGCCCAGGTTCCATCCTACAGCTGGTCACTATCAGAAATGGGGGGAAACCAAGGTACAGCAGTGACCACACTTAAGGCCTGGAGGCCGGGCTGTAGAGCCAGGGCCTAGTCTGCACATTGGGGGCTGGGCCTCAGGAGTCCAGTCAACAGGCTTGTCCCCACAGGGACCCGGGCCTGAGAAACACAAGGGCAAGCATTAGCCCAAGCCATGAGGGACAACCACTGTGCAGTTGACCTGGAAGGGCCCTTGGCGACCGTTCCCTTGGTGACTGTCCCCTGAGCGATCCTCTCCACAGAGATTCCAGCCTCTTTAAAGCAAAATCATGAGCAGTGGCTGTCCTTTTGGTGTCTTTTGTTTGAGAAAACACACAATGGCAAGAAGCTGCTATGGTTTCGTTTCTGCTTTGGAATAGACGTGTGTTTTATCAATCACGGTAACATTAGCACGTGTCTGAAAAATCACTCCGGCGAGGTGTGGCAGGCCCGCGGCCGATTTCACATCACGGCTGTGCGTGAGGGTCCCAGGCGCTTGCAGCCCGATGGCCCCAGGATCGGCGGCACCATGCTGAGAACCATGGATCCCTCCTTCTTCCCTGCTTCGCACAAGGGGAAACTGAGTCATGTTCTCAGAGGTTCCATAGGAAGCCAAGAACAGAGCTGAGGCCTGAACCCAAGTTTCTCGCCACTCATCTGGGCTCCTCACAAGTCTCTGTTGTGGTTTGGGGGTTGGGGGGCTGTGGCACCCTTCCTCGGGTGACTGTGAGTACCCTTCGCTCAGACTGTGGCAGAGCGCTTTACCACACCGGGCTGTTCCCCGGGGCTTCCTGCCCCACTCGGGCAACCTGTCAACTGGCCGTTGGTTTAGGCAAACCTGGGTTCAGATCTCCATTTGTGGCTGTGAGAACCCAGGACGAACGATTCCTTAGCTCCTTTTTTATTGGGATATGATTTATGGACAATAAAATGCACATTTTAAGTGCAGAGCGGTTTTGGTGGTAACCACCATCCCATTCCAGATGCAGGCATATTTCTATCACCCGAGAAAGCTCCCTCGTGCTTCTTTCTAGTCCATACCCATTCCTCCCCCTCTGGAGGAAACCGCTTACCTGATTTCTATTATTGAGCTTTGTGTAAGTTCAATTTAAGTGCACTAAGTATATTTAAGTTTTAGAACTTCATATGCAGAATATATATTTTTGTCTGCTTCTTTTTGCTCAACACAGTGTCTTTTAGATTCATTGTGCTGTGCGTATCCATGGTTTGTTCCCTTTTATTGCTAAGTTATATTACATTGTATGATATAGCAAAATCGGTTTATCTGTTCACTTGCTGATAGATGTCAGGTTTGTTTCCAGACTGGAGCTATTATAAATTAGCTGCAGTCAACATTCCTATGCCAGTCTTTTTGTGGGTGGGACAAATAATTTAATGTCGCTGAGCTTCAGTGTCCTCTTGAAGACAGCACGGCTGACCTCGGAAGTTTGGGAGTGTTAACTGAGGTGACGTAGGCTAGGATAGTTCCCAGCACACACCAGCTATGAACATCATGACCACACCAACCACCTGGAACCTGTCCTGGTAAGAGGCTTAGCATCTCTGCGTTTCAAGCATCCTTCATCACTGGTCCAAATACCCTTCAAGGCCAACCTGGGTATCAGTTTCTCCATGCAGTGCTCCAAGGCCAGCCACCTTCTTTCTTCCTCCAGGCCACACCCACCCTGGTACTGCATGGGATTTGGCGTGTTCCCCCATCTGTCAATCAATCAACCGTTATCGAGCCTCTCTGTGTGCCAGGCAGCCGATGCTACAGCAGTGAACAGAAGTAACTCAAAGTGCTGCCCTCTGGAGCTTCTATTTTAGTATGGAAGTCATCAGTGTATGAGTGAAATATATGGTATCGTTGCCAATGGTGATACAACTATGGAGAAAATGAAGCCAGGAAGAGGGTTGGGGTGCCAAGGCCAGGCGCCAGTTTGCAGTTTTAAGTGGGGAGCTTGCGGAAGGCCTTGTGGTCTAGATCAGTGGCTCTCAGATTTCTGTACACATTAAGAATCATCTGACAAGATTTTTAAAACAGATCCCTGGACTCCGCCCCCAGAGATTCTGATTCGGTTGGACTGGGGCCCTGAGAACTCCCATGTTTGATGAGCTCCCTGCGGACGCTGCTGCAGGTCCAGCAACCACACAGTGTGTGGCAGTGGTTTGGTTGTTTGTGCACAGGTTTTGTGGGCTCCCAGCAGGCAGGAACCATGCCCAGCACCTGGCATGGTGCCTGAGCCGTAATTACTCAGGAAATATGTGCTGGAGCATGAATGATTCAACCGTGTACCCACCCACACAGCTCTGGACACAGCATCTTGTACCTGGCTGGGGTTTAGACGAGCTTGGTTATGAATGATTGGAGTCTCCTTGTGATGGAAATCCATTAAGTAGACTTTGCTGCGCCCACCTCTCCTGCTGGGTGAGGTCTCCACAGCCCCTTTCTGCAGAGGCACAGATGGGTGTGGGTGGATCCTGGGGAAAGAGGTCTGGACCAGGTGAGCTCTGAGCGGAGATGGCTGGTCCCAGGGAGCTCTGGAAGGATGCCTGCACCGCTGTCAGGGACTTATTTTTGCCTTCCACCTAAATGTGCTCCTTATACGCCCTCCCTGAACCTGTCCTGAAGGATCCTCTAGGACCACACTTTGTTCCTTACCAATCTCAGGAGGGGCAGCCCAGGCCTGGCACTGCTGCCCCTAGTCTACTGGGTGGCCTTGAGCATGGCAATGGCCTTCTTTGAGCAAATCAGTGACCAGGAGCCTAGTGAGATGGGGAGCTATGGTATGGAAACATAAAGCAACAAGGCTGGGCACTTTCTTTATAACTGTAGAGTGTTATGCACCCAGCAAGGAAGAGGACAATGCATTTTTTTTATCCTCACCCAAGGACATTTTTTCATTGCTTTTTTTAGATAAAGAGGAAGGGAGAGAGAAACATCTATGTGAGAGAGGCATTATTTCGTTGCCTCCTGTACAGGGGGATTGTATGCGCCCAAACGAGGGATCAAACCTACCACCTAGGTACGTGCCCTGGCCGGGAATCGAACCCCCAACCCTTAGGTTATGGGATGATGCTCCAACCAACTGAGCCACACGGGCCAGGGCAAGGATGATGCTTTTTGAGGAGACGGGCCTTCACAGAGTGGTCACCACTGTCTCTACCCTCACTTTTGTATTCCCAGAGCTGGTCTGGCACATAGGTGCTCAGTAAATACAGGGTGGAGCAAACGTAGGTTTACAGTTGTTCATAGGGAAACTAATACCATAATTAACAAATAATAATACAAGAATAAACTCTGTGTTTTGCATACTCACAATGGTAAACCTACATTTGCCCCGCCCTGTATTTATGGAACGACTGAATTCCGGGTGGCCGTTGTACCCCGTGGCTGGAGGAGCTTAGCGTCTGCTTGGCTGTTCTAGTCTGAAAACCTCGTGGTGAGCACATCGATTCCATGGCAGAGCAGGGGCCAGGCATTGTTTGGCTGACGAGTCACTCCTAGAGGGCCATCCCCTGCAGAGAAGGCCCGGGACAGAGTCCAGCGCAGGGAACAGCAAGCCGGGAAGAGCAGATTTGAGTCTGTGTACCCAGGACAAGACCCCACGCTACCTCCTTGTCCCAAGGACTCCCCTCCAGGGTGACTGTCAGCTCTCTGTGATCCCATAGGGCCATGTGTTTGCTTCTCCGACCTACAAGAACTGGTCTCAGGATATGAAGGCAGCACAGAGTCTGGAACCCAGCAGATCTGGGCTTGAATGCTGCCTTACCATCCTCAGCACAAGCAGCTTAATAACTTCCCTGTGCTTTAGTCTCCCCTTCTGCAGAATGGGCACATCAACCTCCCTGCCTCCCTACCGCCGCCCCCCCACCCACCCCCGCCAACCGTGGGCTGGCCTGCTGGGAGGGTTGGAAGTCAGGCAGATGCAGCCCTCAGCCCCAGCAGGAAAGGTGTTCATTTCTATTTACAAAGAGCAGCATGATTAAAAGGTAAAATATGAGGGGAACCCAGTTTCAGCTGGGGGTGCCGGAGAAGTGGCCATCCCTGCAGTGCCTGGGGGTCTTTCTAATATCAGCTGCTTCCAAGCCTTGGGCTCCAGATCAGATTTTTCTGAGCCTCCGATTTGGACTGTTCAGGATTATGAATTGACAGGGAACTGCTCATTTCCTCTGCTACTTTATGTTTCCTTCTTGAATCTGTATGGGAGGGGAGGTGGGCTTAGGTGGGAAGGAGGCTGGTTCACATCCCAGCTGCACCATTCACTGGCATGGGCTGGTGGCCCTGTGCACTTCATTTAACTGCTCCGGGTCTCAGTGGCCTTATCTGTACAAGGGAACCTCATGCCTTTGCCATATTATTACTAGGAAGCTCAGACTAAAGTAGCAGATATGAAAGTTCCCTTTAATTTAGACTAGTGTTTCCCAACCTTTACACATTGGTCATTTACACCCGATCACTCCTTGTTGTGGCAGTTGTCACATGCATTGTAGGGTGTTTGCAGCATCCCCGGCCTTTACCAACTAGACTACCAGTAGCAGCACCTCTGTGGTCACGAAAGCCAAAAATGCCTCCAGACTTTGAGAAGTATTCCCTGGGGGAGAAAATCGCCCCTGTTTGAGAACCATGGACCTAGCAAGGACAGTGCAGGCAAACTAGGCAGTGGTGGTGAAGAGAGGCAAACCTTTAGGGTCCACGCCTTTCCATCCCTTATTTTAGTTCTGTGTCTCCCTGTCAGTAAATCCTGTATCCATGCGATGGACAGGCATCCTATTCATGTGGACCAAAAACCTACACAGTGGTTTCTCAGCATGGTTTGGGTGCGGCGGTAAAAACATACGGTAAGTATCAACTTAATGAGTCATGGTAAACTGTAATTTTCTATCTTAGTGAAAACATGTTGTATAATACCGGATAATAAATTCTGATCAATTGTCCTGACGCTTAAACTTGCTACTGTACAACTGTGATTTCTGGTGCCTGCTAGCATGAGCACCAAAGTTGCAGTTTCTCCATCTGTAATTACCTGTTTACTGCTGGTTTACAGACGTTCAGCAGGTTTTTAGTGAGTGCCTGTAGCGTGCTGGCCAGGGTTTCAGCCCTGTCCTGAAGGCTCAGGGACTTAGTGGGAAACGGGCCTTCACTGGATGAGAAAGACTGTGGATCTGTAATGTGTTGACTCAAAATGTAATTCGTGATTAAATGTATAATCGTCTGGGGAAGTGACAGTGCCAGGCTGTGACATGGCTTCGCACGGCAGAGTCTTGTAGGCAATTCCGGGCAGCTACATGGGGGCAGGTGTTGAGTGGAGGGAGGGCATTCAAGGTAGAAGAGGGATTGGCTGTTCCAAGCGGGCTTGGCGGGTGGTTTGGGGCTCCTATCAGCCTAGCGTGGGGAGGCCTGCCTGCGAGGGAGTTGGGACTCTGGCAGAGATCATTGTAAGGAGTGTCGCAGACCAGCCAGTTGGGCTTTAAGTAGTGGAGAACCTTGGAGCCCAAAGGGTGGTGGAGAGTAGGGAGTGTTTGCCGATGCTGGATTCAGACCCTCGTCGGCAACGGCATCTCGGTCTTCTGCTGATGGGAACGTTTCATGACTTGTGCTTGATTTTCCCCAGTAGCTGGGGATGCTCTGCTTCTCAAAGTCAAGTGCAACAGAATCAGCCGGAGGGCAGGTAAAACACTGATTGCCGGGGGCTACTCTCAGACCGTGTGCTCTGCTAACAAGTCAGGGATGCCAGTGCTGCTGGTCTGGGACATGCACTTACAGAGCACAGCTCTAGCTCGATTATGGGAGGGCTTTCCCTCCTTGGCCCGGGACCATAGGGATGAACTGCTGGCTCAGGGCATGGCGCTCTGGCTGGGACATGGGCAGGTGTCCTAGAGAGTCCTTGCAGGAGACGCCCCTGTAAGTCATGGGGGAGTCTCCTGCACCTTGGAGAGACTCTTTACCTTGGCTCCCTGGACACAGACTCATTTGGAGAGTGACCTATGGAAGGCTTCTTTGGGAGGATGTTCTCAGGTGGTTGACTGGGAAGGGAATGAGGGGTACATAACTGGGCAGAGGGAGGTGCTGGCCTGGAGTATGGTTACTGAGGAAAGCATCTCCCAGGGAGCGCTGGACCTGCGCTGGCTCTTCAGAGGTGTGTAGGGGGCTACCCATGCCTTTGATTCTTGCACCGCCCAGTCATTGGCTGTGGTAGTTCCCTGTGGCAGAGAACAGTGCTCAGTGGAGGCTATAGCGGCGAGCCCAGTGACTAATATTCCCAGCACTTGGGGAACGAACGCATAGAAAAGGGAACGCCACCATGTTCAGTTCAGGGAGATGCATCTGGAGGAGAAAACTCATCTTCCTCTTGTTCCCACGACAAGGCCAGCATGACTTTCAGTGATTGCGAGTCACTCCCCAAAGGTTCTTCTTTATCTCATGATATGAATGAGAGCCGCAGGTAATTGCTCCTCAGGTCCAAGCAGAGTGAAGAAAAGTCAGAATTAATGGAATTTTCTGGGGCCTAAGGAGATTCTCCTGCACATCCCTCAGTAGAACTCGAGAGTTCTTGGGCTGTGATATCATAGTTTCCTGTGTGGTGGGGAGGACTCCAGCCTGATTTCCGAGGAGCTTCTGGAACATGCCTCATGGAGTCACCTCTGGGCAGGGGACCATGCGTTTCTTTTGGGGCTGGAGTCCTGCTATGTTCTTCAACAAGAGGCCCTGTGCCCTGCCCTCACCTTGATATAGGTCAGTGTCCATGGCTGTGCTCTTTACCATCTCTTCACCTTCTCTGAGCTCCCAGAAGCTCAGAGGCAAAAGAGTGGGTCTCTTGCAGCCATAACGTAGGATATCATGGCATTTTTGGCTCATTAACTCACTCCCAATTTTATTTCACTCTTCTATCATTTCCCCCCTTTATCTTGAGTGCCCCAATTCTTTATTTAAAAAATTATTTTTTGTTCTCTATCTGCCATCTTGAACAAAAAGTCCCCTCTAATGGATTTTTATTTTTAAAATGTTTTCTTTTAGCCCTGACTGGTGTGGCTCAGTGGATCAAGTGCTGGCTTGGAAACCAAAGCATCGCTGGTTCCGTACCCAGTCAGGGCACATGCCTGGGCTGCAGGCCAGGTCCTCAGTAGGGGGCACATGGGAGGCAACCATGCATTGATGTTTCTCTCCCTCTCTTTCTTCCTCCCTTCCCCTTCTCTAAAAATAAGTAAGTAAAATCTTAAAAAAAAAAAGTTTCCTGGCTGGTGTAGCTCAGTGGATTGAGCTCGGGGTTGGGAACCAGAGGGTCCTGGTTCGATTCCCAGTCGGGGCACATGCGTGGATTGTGGGCCAGGTCCCCAGTGAGGGCCATGTGGGAGGCAACCATACATTGTTCTTTCTCCCTCCCTTCTCCTCTCTCTAAAAATAAGTAAGTAAAATCTTAAAAAAATAAAATGTTCTATTTTATGGAGAAAGTGGGGTAAAAATAAGCACAAATTATTCTCTGAGCTCTTACCACAATCCAGGTACATTCACTCACATCATCTCATTAAGTCTTCATAACAACCATCCTAGGCACTTGTGTCCCCATCTTGTAGATGAGACACAAACAGGTCAAGTTACAAAAGACGGCGGAGGAACGGGTCGGCAGAGCTGGGCTTGGACTGTGCCCTCTCTGCTCCTCTGTCCTGCAGCCTCTACCTGCCAGGTGCCAGGAGCTCCGCCCCCTGCAGGGGTGGAAGGGTGGGGTCAGCTTGCCCTTGTTTTCACTGTTAGTGCATTGGCTCTTTGGGGGGCCAAGGGGCTCCCAGCTGGGCCTCCTGCCTTGGTTTTCAACTTCAATAATAGAATGCCTTCGCATTGTAGCTAATTAATGTGTGCTTATCTCAAAGTGGGGCCTAATTTGCACAAATGATTCAGAGACTTGTTGGAAATGAATCCAAGTCAGCTCAGGATCAACCTCATGCATAAATTCTGTTGCTTTATTGTGCTGTATTTTGACTTGAACTGAAGATGGATGGACCCTGGGCCTTTTGTTGCTTATTTATTCTGCAGATATTTATTGAGTGCCTATTAGGGTCTACCTACAGTCTTTAAAAAAGTCCCTCCACTGCCAACCACCCCCCATGCTTTCTCTGTTCTGTAAGACCACCTGAACTGTAAGTTGACTTTTATGCAAAACCAGGTAGTGGATTCCGATGTGACTTTTGAGTTCAATGGAAGGGCCTGGGTTCCTGTCCTGGCAGGTACAAGCTGTGTGACTTTGGACTTGTCACTCAGCCTCCTTGAGCCCCTGTTTTCTCACATCACCTCCACTTGCATCTCAGGTTGTGGCGAGGCCTCTGGGAGACCGAGTGAGTCACCCCCTCCCTCCTTCCTGCTGCCCGGTGCTCTTCTGGTCTCCTAGGCCCCTCGTAGGACAGTGCGTGCAGGCCCCCTCCCAGTTTTTAAATGTCTTTCATAAACGATAGGTCTAAGGAGCTTTCCAGTCCCGAACAGGAATAGTGGCTCTGGTTGGAAAGGTCTCTTCTCTCTCCCGTATCAGTTCCCTTTTGTCTCATTGCAGCTCCCACAGGGACTCTTTAAGCTTCCATTAAACATTCAGACTCACAAGACTCACACAGGTGACACTTGGTACCTGTCTCCTGGAAGGAGTAGGGACAGGAATCACAACCTGCCGGCAGAGCACACGATCTGTCCCTCCGTCTCCACAGAACGCTCCTGTTTGCCAGGTCCCCCAACCCCACCCCAGGTTTTAGTTCAAGTGCAAGGGAATGAGACTCACAGAGGGTGAGTTTGGAAGCCACCCTGGCTTAGAAGCCTTATGCCCCAAAGAACTCCTATCGCTGGTCGCAGTTTCATATTCTTTGCTTCAAGGGTCCCTCCAAGGGGCATGTTAGTTTCAAGAGTCAATGTACTCAGGGAAATGTAAAGCATGGCTTCTTTATCAGATATTTATAATTTATTTACAGTTTCTTCCAGTCTAGATGCGATTTACCAATTGGGGGTCATTTTCACCATGAGCGGAGTTGCCTAGGAGCATAGTTAATATCCCAACTTCTCCAGGTTTCTGGGGGAAATATGCTCATCAGTTAACGAAGGTGAAATTCTCCTGCAAAAGGGAAAAGGGCTTGATTAACTTTACGCATATTCACATTCTGTTTCCCCTGAGGGGTGGTTTTGGAGGAATGAACGAGCCCCACAGTATGATTTGTGGTGTAGTCCATGTCTCTGTGCCTTCTCCGACTGATCCGTGTAAGACACACATACACTCTGGCCCAGAATATGCCTTGGGATCAAGAGGTATGCCAATGCCTGGGGTCCAGTCCTGGCTTCTCAACTCATTACCCGTTCTTTCATTTATTCATTCATTTGTTCAGCCATCCAAAGAACAGTCACTGCCTGCTGTCTGCAGGGCTTTGTGAGAGACGCCAGGCACAAGCGATTAAGACCTCGTCCTTGCCCTTGAGGAGCCACCATCTTAATAGAGAGACAGGCAAAAGCAAACAATTCCAAATGGGTGTGGGACTACCAGGCTGGGCCGCAGGTAGTCAGGGAAGTCTTCTCAGAGGAGGAGATACCTGGCCTGTGTTTGAAGGTGAATTTGCCACGTAAAGAAGTTAAAGAAGAGCACACCAGGTAGAAGGAATGTCATGTGCAAAGGCAGAGGAAGAGGTGACAGTGTGAAGTGATGAGGCCAGAGAGAGGAGCACAGGCGTTTGGAAAGCTACTTCGTACCTCTGGACCTCACCTTCCTCGTCAACAAAATGGGATGAACGGTGCTTACCTGCTTATTATCTCATTAAATGAGATAATAATGCATGGTTGAGCCCCCAGAATAGTTCAATTTAATTTCCTTTCAAAATCTGTCTGTGGATGCCTAAGAGCCAAGATTTTATCTTATTTTTTTAGTCCTCACCCAAGGACATGCTTATTGATTTTAGAGAGAGGGGAAGGGGGGAAGAGAGAGTGAGAGAGAAACGTCTTTGTGAGAAAGAAACACTGATTGGTTGCCTCTCATACACCCCAACCGGGGACCAAACCCCCAACCTAGGCATGTGCCCTGACTGGGAATCGAACCCATGACCGTCTGGTTTATGGGATGATGCTCCAACCAAGTGAGTCACAGCAGCCAGGGCCAGGCTTTGACTTTAAATGAGACAAGAAAAAAAAAAACACTGAAGGGCTGGCCTCCCACCTGTCCGTGCGAGCACTTCCTCCTGGGCGCCTGTCAGCTGCCTCGCCTGTCTTGGCTGGAGCAGCAAACGTCTGCGCACTGTCCTGGGTTCTGTTTCACCCTATCAGTGACGCGCATAATTGTGTTTTCCTGCTTTCCTAATGGCGCGACATTACCCGTACGCCACAACCCTGGTGAGGCGTTCTCCTGGACAATTTTCTATCTGCAGGCAGCCACACATCTGTCGGAGGCCCGGTCGACACGTCCTGTCGTTTGCTGCTTCGTCTTGTTCCTCTCCAAGGTGGTCACTTCCCGTGTACCAGCTGCGGATGCTTAGCTTTGGGGGACATTTACTACCCAGCGACCACAAGTCACACATCAGCATGGGCCGAGGAGCCATCCTGGCCGTAATTGAGATCCTTCTGATGTGTGAGTTGGATCCTGTCATTTCTCTGGGCAAAGCGGCTCGGTGGCTCTCCCTTGTAGCTCGGCGAACTCTTACTGACCTATCCGACCTGTGCTTAGAAGCGTCAGTGGCTTTCCCTAGCGCGTAGATACCGTCTGTTGCCTTTCTGGCTTCTGCGTTCTCTGTGGGCTAGCCCCTGCCTGCTCTGCCAGCCTGTCAGGCTTCGTGCTGGGGACACAGTGCTAAGCAAAGCCAGCCTCCCCCTTTATCGGTTCCCATCTCACCACCCCCCCCTCCATCCCCCCTACTTTGTTGTTTCTCAGATCCTCCCCCCAGCCCCGCCCCTGCTCTTTTTTGCCTGAGGGATTTGCACCTGTTCTTCTGTTGCCTGGAATGTTCTTGCCTTCATTCTCCACACGGCTGGCTCCGGCTCATCCTTCTGGTCTCAGCTTCATCCTCACTTTCTCAGAGTCTGGCCCCCAATCTGGGCCGTTACCTCATTATTCTCTATTATTATAGCCTCTGGTGTATTTTTTCCCCATTGCCTGATACGTCTCTGAGATTCCTGGAGTGTCTGTTCCACCTTGGACAGTAAACTCCCAAACCAGTGGAGTCGTGTTTGTTTTCTTCACCCGAGTGCCAGCACCTTAGCACGGTGGCTGCCGTGCCGCGTGCATTCAATAAAAAGTCGTTGAAAGGGTGAAGAAATCAGTGCGGTGGTTGTATTTCCCAGAGGTGGCCGCTGCACCACATCCCGGCTGTGTTTACAGGAGTCGTTCACTCCCCCTCTCTGTGTCTCGCTTATTTGGACATCATGGCCGGAGGCCTAAACACACCTGGGTGACAGACACAGTGCCTGGGGGCTGCAAGTGCTAATCAGTGTGAATTTCCACTGGGACCACACGCCACCTTCCCCTCCAGCCCTGCCCCAGGAGGAAAGTTGAAATGGCAGTTGGGAGTTGATGTTCGAAATCCTCATCATTATGGTTCCCGGGCAAGGGCTGGCGGACCCCAGCACGGCCACCCCGTTTCGTCCTCTGCCCGAGTCCCTGCGGTGGCGACCTTGCCGTTGCAGGAGGAAGGCAGCACTCCCTGTCTCTTGGGTTGGGGCATCAGGCACAGCCAGCGTGGCCTTCAGAGATAACAGATCTCTCTCTAGTCTGTGGGAATGTTTCTACTGAGCAAGCAGGACTTTGGGGTGACTTCTCTCCTGAAGTTATCACGCCTTCCTTTTTATTAAACTGGAAATTATGAAGCCTATGTTTAGGAAATGGGGAGAAATCACCCGCTACTCTCCCCTCGGGCAGCCTCCAGAACGGTGTTTATTTGGGCACTTTCCTTCCTTAATATTTACCGTTGCAAACCGCTCCACCCCAGCCTGGGTCCCTGGAAGCCTTACCTGCCTTTCTCTTTTCCCTTCTAACACATGAACCTTACCTGTTCCTTACGTTCAGGGTGTTTCTCCTACCTCTGCCTGCAGGACTTCCGCTTCACGAGG
>PVJI01005055.1:0-31128 GCA_004026765.1 Micronycteris hirsuta | reverse complement strand
CTTGTGTAGATACTTCTTGCCAAATCTGCCTTCACCTGGGGTCTAACACGTGGACCCTGAGGTCTTTGAGATCAGGGAATTATATGTATATTAATGGAGATTTCAATAAAAAGAGTTATGTTTGCCATTGTGGTATCATCTGATGCTGTTTAAATGCCTTTGGTAATATCTTCAATCAGATGGCAAATAGAAAACAGGAAAGTTCATAATAAAAAATGAATTAGGGCGATTAGCAAAAGGTGAACCACTTCCCTCCTCAGGCAACAGGCAGAGTTGACCGAGCTTTGCAAGGTGCCCCTTGTCCAAACACGTGGCGGATTATTGCAGACTCTGAGGCTGGCCCTGGGGCCTGCTCGGCACATAGGACTTGGTTATTACATTTAGATTTGCAAAGGTCATGAACATCCCCTTGGAGGGGGCTCCAAGGGGCTCCCACCCTGGGGTAAGCTGGAGTAGGGCCTCTTGAAGAGGGGTTTCTGACTCAGGGCAGGCCAGGGGCTGCTTCTTCCAAAGTATAAACGTCAGTGGCCTTGCTCTCCCTCCCTACATCCTCCAGGGCTCTGGAGAATCCCATCTGCCCCTCTTCCCCGGCATCTTCCCCTGGGGTGCCCTTGGGGAACCTTTCCCAGCTATTTGGCCTTGGGGGTGGGGTCCTTTAAGAAGGAGCTACAGGCAAAGGCTTTAACTGATGAATGCAAACATGAGGACTGGTTTCCATGGCAGCAAAGAGAAACAGAATTCTGTTGACTGAGCAAGGTGTGCAGGGTTGGGGCTCAGACCAGAAGGACACAGAGATGCCATCTCGGTAATGTTGGGACCGGTGCTCACCCAGAGCTGGACCATGGAGACCATACCACTGGTGGTTATGTCCATGTTGGCTGGCTCACCTCCACAGTCATGGTTGGGATTGATTGACAGTCACATTAGCTACTGTATTTTGCCATGTATAATGCGCATTTTTTTGCCAAAAATTTTGAAAGGACGCACTTTATACATGGGTGTAATATGCCACGGGTATAATAATCCCGTGTATAATGCACACAAAAACGTGGCGCGCGTTATACATGACAAAATACAGTATCTGGTGGATGGATTAATACTGCCCTAGTGAATAAGCTCCACAGTGGCTGGTAACTACCTGCTTTAACCTCAGAGCTGCTCAAACTCTGATGTGCATGTGAGTCACATGAGGTCTTGTTAAAACGTGGATTCTGATGCAGTAGGTCTGGGGCGGGGCCAGGGATTTTGCATTTGTAACAAGGTCCAGGTGATGCTGAGCTGCCAGTCAGTGGGGAGCAGCTTGGGAACCAAGGCCTTTGTGTCCTGTCAGTGTGCAGTTGAGGACAGTGTGGGGACCTCAGTGACTGCACGGTCAGAGTGCAGCAGACACTCCTCTCTACCCTGAATGTCCAGGAAGCTGTCTTCCCCAGAATAAACAGAAACCATGGCAACCAGGATGTATCACGTGGGGCCGGCAGCCCATCCCGCTGGCCTGGAGAAGGGCCTGTTACAGATGCATACCAGTGGTGGGACCACCCACAGAGACAACCTTAGCCCTCCTACCCTGCCTGAGGTAGAACCGAGAAATTCTAGAAAAATGACTTTGGGTTTCTATTCAACCTCAAATTTTATTAGTTAATTTTATTTTTCTGTCCTGTCCCAGAAAGCCTGTCTTGAAAGAGATAAGTTGGAGCAAACCTCCCCGTTCTCCGCGTTCCTCTGCCACCTCCTGATTGGCACCTGGAGGGAGTTGCCAGGACACTGCTGGAGGTGGGCAGTGAAAAGCAGGGAAGGGAGGTCACCAGGCCACGGGGCTCTGCAGTCTCCACAGATGTGCAGACAGGTGGTGGCAATAATACCCCACTTTACACAGACACTCACCCTTACCCAAGGGTCAGGGCTCGTAAGTGGCAGGGCTGGGTTTCGAACCAGGCTCTTCATGCTTCAGAACGCCTTTCCGCATTGCCTTTGGCTGAACTAGGGGCTCAGTGCCACTGTGGGAAGAGTGCATTTCCGGTTGAGGAGGGGAGGAAGGAAATGGTGCCAGTGGGGAAAGCACCAGCTAGACCACTGGGCCAGCTGTGGGACCTTGGGACGCCTACTGAACTTCTTGCTTTTGGCAGTTGCTTGTTTAGTTTTGGCCACTCATTCACAAGAACTCATGTGAAGACATGAAAGTATACATAATACGTTACAAAATTAGAGCCAAAGAAAATATAAAATCGAACAAATTCTCGGTGGGAAATGAAAACAGATAGGTTGGCTCTGGGATCTACAGTTATTGAAACTGGCCTGCAGATCTCTCTGAGCATCCTGGCAGCTAAGTGAAAAGGGAAATAGATTTACCTCATGATTTCTTCATTTGGGAAAAGAGGCTTGGCAACTTCTCATAGGAAGCACAGCCTTCACTGGCATTTGGAGCTGAAAGAAATTTGCCTCACCAGCCTCAAAGAAGTTCTCAGACCTCAGTTTCCCCAAATGTAAAAGGGAAGATGAGACCCTGACCCCTTGCCTCTCCGGCTGATCCCGGGGATTGTGTGAGTATGACGTACCTGGTACATGCCTGCTGGGTAGTGGGTGCTGGAGGGCACAGTTCTCATCCTTCTGCCCCATCATAGCTAGTTCCTGTCAGTTTCTGGGTAAAAGCTGAGTTCAGCACAAAGTCAGCCCAAACATACCTGGCCATGCCCAGGGCACAGTTCTGCTATAAGAACCCAGGCAGGGGGAGGGTAGGGGGCGGGGCGGGGGAGTAGGACTGGAAGCTACTTTGTAATAGGACAGATGCCGAGGCCAGTGGGGCACTTTGACAAAATGAAGCTGGCACATGGCATGGGGCAATGCCCCACAGAGTAGTGGGATGAGGGGGGTCCCTTTGGTGTGGCCACCTATGCAGTCCCATGTGAGTTCAGATTCTAGGAGGGCTGTGGGGATGGGGTGTGGGGGGAGTGATTACGGAGGGAGAAGGGAGGTGAGGCTCCACGCATCTTCAGGCGTGGCCCTGTGGTGCTCAGCGTTTTCAGCGAGGGGGCGCATGGGATCAAGCAACCACCAAGTCCCAGTGGGCATGAGGATCCCGGCGGGGCACCTGAGTGGCGCCAAGTGGCTTCATTTGCTTTGGCTTCCCTCGGGTGAGAGTTGTTTAATAGAAGCTCGTAGCTTCTCAGCACTTACAGGTGCTGACGGGGGCATCACAATATTGTGAAATTAAGCAGCAACGCCGACTTCATTACCAGCTTACTTGGCAAGGAAGCAGCCACCTTAGTTAGCACCGATGGTTGGGTATGACAGAGCTAAAATTGAACTTGGCAATTACCGCCTGAGAGCAGTTCTCGGTGCTGTGAAAGGAAGGTTCCATGGAAATCAACCCTGGTAATCACAGGGTTTAAAATTAGTCAGTTACTATTAAGGTTGCTCTGTCAGCATACACTTCAGGGTGTGCAGGGCAGGGGGAGGGAAACGGATTTTGTCTGTCTTGGGTTCCCTTATGTTCATCTGCACTAGCCTCTTGAAAAAAAAAATTGCATTGGTTGCAGGACAAAGGTTTGAGAGACCCTGTGTTGATGTCATGGTGCAGGGTGGCCATTTTAACGATGGCTCATTATAAAGTCCTTTTCTTTTGATTTGCGTGAGCTCGCACCTCTGCCTCAGCTCTCCGGCTTTCTCTAGGCTAGTGAGGGGTTTTCTGCACAGCTTTGTGCCTCCGCTTAGGTTGTTGCAGGTGAAGAGCCCAGCTTTTGGTTGACTCTTCCTTGTCCCAGAGGAAAGAATGGTGTGGTATTATTGAAGGTTTCTGAGCCTGTTGTGGAATTATTTTCATTGAACCTTGTCTAGAATTTTTTAAAATATTTAATTTATTTATTTTTAGAGAGGGGGAAGGGAGGGAGAAAGAGAGGGAGAGAAACATCAATGTGTGGTTGCCTCTCACATGCCCCCTACTGGGGACCTGCCCTGAAACCCAGGCATGCGCCCTGACTGAGAATTGAACCGGCAACCCTTTGGTTCACAGGCCGGCACTCAGTCCACTGAGCCACACCAGCAAGGACTGACTAGAATAGTTCAACAACCTCAGAATATCGTCCCTATTTTGCAGAAAGGCGGTGAGAGGTTGTCATGCACTTGGCTGCTGGTGCAGAGAGAGTCAGACACAAAAGAACAGCTTGCACAGATTCAGTTCTAAGTTGGCCTGGGGTATGCGCATGGATCTCGTGAACGGGAAGATGGAAACACAAGTCAACGCATTGCTTTGAACCTCTGTTTCCTCATCTGTAAAATGGGAACCCATGCTGGGCAGAGGGAGGATTAAATGAGACAGTCCAGGCACAGTAGAACAGTAGAGCCTTAGCACAAGTGGCTATTATTACTAAGAGTGACATTTATTGTCCACCGACTTTGGGCCAGGCATCTGACCAGACCTTTTCCAAAGGCAGAAGCAGACCCTCTGCTTCACACAGAGACCCCACAAGGAAGTCTTAAGATAAGTCAACACAGGCTCAGAGAGGGCATACCTTTGTCCAGGTCCTCGGTGAGGAAGGAATAGGGCCCAGACTCCTGCTCAGGCACCCCAGCACCCCGAGCCCGGCTGCCGTCCTTGCCCCTCCCTCTGGGAACGGTCGAACACCCAGAGAACAGGCAGCCTGGATGAGCTGTCTCTATGGCTGAGAAGAGAGAAGCATTAAAACAGAAATATCTTTTCCAAACGGCTGTGGCTCCTCCACGGGAAGCTGAGTCATCTCTCTTTGTTTTGAACCATAACCAGCAAGCTGCCTCAAAGTCCGAAAAATAAAAATAAAAATAAAAAATTGCCGAGTTTCCTCAGGGTGCCGTGGCCCCTCCCCAGCTTGACCCCAGAAGGAGCTGAGCAGGGGGTCCATGGCGCTGGGACCCCCTCCACCCAGCACTGGGCACCTTGGCCCAAACAGTGCAAAATGAAGAAAAACCCACACACCGGGGCCGGCCCTGCTGCCTCAGTTACCCAGCCTGCCAGGTGGGCGCACCTGCCCCAGCCCTGCCTGCCCATATGAGCTGGCACTCTCGGGGTAAGTGGCTCATGGTGGGGAGACGCTGCTCTATCACTGCACACCTGTGACAGCATGGTCACCACCCCAGGATGCCTCCTTCCAGCCCGTGTGGCAGTATCACGTCCAGAATCCTCCTCTGTCACCTGGCTCAGCCCCCACGAACTCCCCCTCCTGCACATGGTAGCGTTTAGTGAGTGATGGAGAATGCAGGGACTTCCTGCATTTGTGCCGTATTATCCCACTGCTGCCTCTGAGGATGCTTCCTCTCTGCTCTGTATCCTCAAACTCTGTCCCTCCTTCAGAGTCCCAGCGTCAGTGACACCAGGGCCCACAGCTGTGAGCACTTCTCCCTTCCATCACAGTCTCTCAGCTGCATACATGAGCGGGGATGTCCCTGGGGGCAAGGACAGTTCACACGTTGCCCCAGCATATAGGAGCCATGCCCTATGGAGCGGGGAATAGGCAGAGGGAAGAGAAAATGCTTTTTGAGTGAACGAATAAATGATAATTGAAGGAATTTTACCTTTGCACTTTCTCTGTGACTCTCAGTTATATCTTTTACTTATCAGTTTGTGGTTCCCAATGAGCACATGTAGCATTGAGCAATACAGGCTTCCTTCTTTCTAAAGGCTGGTCATTTTTCATGGCTGCATAGTATTCCATTGTACAGAGAGCTGTGATTTGTTTAACCAGTCCTCATCAATAGGTCTTATTTTCATTTCCAGTTTCTTCTAAATAAGGTTGCAAAGAAGAAATAAATGTCTTCATCCATACAAATTTATGCCCAGAACGTCTTTTCCCATCTTAAGCTGATGCAAGTATTCACGGATAGTTTCTTCTAGCAGCCTTCCAGCTGTGTGTGTGTGTGTGTGTGTGTGTGTGTGTGTCTAAATCTGCTGTATGTCTGATATTTCCATCCATCTTCCTATCTCAGTGCAAAATCCACATCTCCCCCTCCTTCAGATAGGCTGCCTGTGCCTGAATCTTGGCCTCGGATTTACAGATTGTGTGCCCTTCCTATTCACTGAGCATCTCCTGAGTGTCGGGCTCTGTGCTAGGAGCTGGGACCTGAAGGTGAACAAAACAGGTCATCTGGGCCATCAAGGAGTTCACTGCCTCGTGAGGAAGATGAGCAATAGACATAGAACTAAAAACCATCAAAACAACCCACCAGAAACCATCTGCTGGAAGTGTGTGCCGTGAAGAAAGTAACTCAGGTGCAGGTGAAATCAGAGAGCCCTCTCTTGGGAGGGCGGAGATCTCTGAGCAGGAAGCAAAGCTGAAAAGAGTCGGTGGAGTGATGATCTAGGCAAGTACATTCCAGGCAGAGGGAACAGCATGAGAAAAGTACAGAGGCCCTGAAGCAAGACTTCTTCCTTCCTGATTGTTTTCTAAACGGCCCCCTCTCCCCCAGACACGCTGGGGATCAGCCTTTTCTCACTTGGTGTTTGCTGTTTGCCAGGCTCTTCTCTCTGTCACTTCCTTTATTATTGTTACAAGTGCTCAGTAATGCGACGATGCCCCGGAACTCTCACCCAGTCCTGAACGCCGTCAGATCTGCAATGCTTCCTCAGCAGTGTCTGGTGTTTCTGAAATATCCAGAAAATTAAAATTGGTTCAGCGGTGCCTAGCACAGTGCCTGGCACTTCATAGGTACTCTCATCCACATTTCACAGGTGAAGAAACTGAGACGCAGGGAAATGAACGGGTCCGGCAGGCAGATTTAACCTGGCAGGATGAAACCCAGTTCTTTCTTATTCCAGAATCTTTCTTCTTCATGAAGCTAAGGACACTGTAGGGGGACCATCCTGCCAGCACTGTCCCAAGCCCAATCCAGCCTTGCATAGGTGACCTTGGCCTTTGGCCGACCGACTTCAGAGGAGTGGGAATGAACCAGGGGAGGCTTTTATGTTTTTATTTTAAATTACAAATGTAATACATGCTTGTGGAAAAATGTTTTAAAATGAAACAAGAGAGAAAGAAACAGCCTCTGAAGATATCGCCTTCTCCTACTCTCCAGGGGAGCTGCTATTAACAGTTTGAAATCTTTTACGGTGCATAGCCAAACAAACACAGTTACTGTTTTTATACAAATGGGATCACGCCCTTGACTTTCTCCCAGGTTGTTCCAAGTAAGCAGCTACAGACTTTCCTCATTCTATCATATTCCATAGAATGGATGTATTTCAGTCCATCCCACCTGACCCGGTTTTAGACACGTAGCCTGCCTTTATTTCTCCTCTATAAAAGTCTGTGGGCACGTATTGTGCACACGAGTGCAGGTATGTCTGCAGAAAGGATGCTCAGAAGCCTAACTGCCAAATGAAAAAGCACACAAGTTTCACACATTGACAGGTGGTACCAAATTGCCTTCTGGAAGCCTTTCCAGTTCAACACCCACTCGCAAGACGGTGGGTGAGTGGGGCAGGCTCAGAGGCACCAGTGATGGTGCCAAGCTGGGCTGTATGTACGGGCTGCCTCCCCTTCCGCCACCAGGAGCTCTGAACACACGGGCCCAAATTGGGATAGAAGATGGATTTTATAAGAGAGGTTAAATAACAGGTTTTTCCATTTCACCTTACAGGAATGGGATGGAGGGTGGGGGTGCTGGGCCTTCAGCCAATAGAGGACCAAGAGTTGTCAGGAGGTTTATAAAGCTTGCTATTTCTGGCATTTTTTCTCTTTCTCTGCTGATTATGCAGCAGAATCGCACAGAGGCTGTCGTGGGCGCGTTCTCTCGCTGCCTGACCTTCTGTGGAATGAGACTCGGGCTCCTTCCGTTTGCAGGACGCTGGTGCATTGCAGGTGTGTTCCCGCAGAAGGTAATCAGGGGTTCCGGGGATGCCTACCACCTCCTGGCGAGGAAGTGGCCAGGCCATCGCTGTGGGGTGGGACCTGGACTGGGCACATTGTAGAATGAAGGTGCTTTGGAAGATCTGGAAGGCCTGCACTTGGCAGCTCCTTCCTGAAGATCCAGGAGGCCTTCAGTTGCTCCTGGACAGCAGTGTGTTGATGGTAAGAGCATCCTAGGTGCCCAGGATGCTCAGAAAGCATTGGATTGTTCATTCATTCATTCATTCACTCATCCATTCAGCGTAGCCTGCAGTGGGCCTGGCCAAGTGTGGGTGGGGAGTCTGGCCCGCTCAGAAGCAATGATGGGGATAGCCCACAACGTGATAGGAGCCCAGAAAATACCTGGGCTGAGGACCAGGAAGAGCACTTTCTTAGGAGGGACAAGGAATAGGTAGGGGTGTCACCAGGAATAAAGTTTGAGCTGCCTCTCCCATTGGATTTTGAAGTTTGTGGAATCAATAAAAATCCTCCCCAAGGTTTGGTGAGTGCCACTTTTTCCTTTTGTCCACTAAGGATATTGAAAAATAACCAGGCGAGATCGCCAGTCACCATTTTTGTGGAAAAAAAGGATAGCAAAAAATGAGGAAGGACATTGCCACCTATTTGAGGAACAAACACATCCACCCATCACAGGTGATGGATTTCAAACGCAGGAACCCAGCTCGAATGGCATTTTCCAGCAGTTCTCTTGGAGATGTCTTTGTGACAGGAGGGGTCTGCGCTGGGGGTGGGGCTTCTCGCAGAGGACAAGGCTGCCCCAGCCCAGCAGGAGGCTCCGCCCCTTCTGGCACTCTGCTGTATCACAGTCCTTGTTGGAAACAGGCTTTGTGCCCGTGTGTCGCAGAAATGGGAGCTGCCCGCTCAGGTCTGCTTTTTCTCGCTCGGAATCTCCCAGGTGAACCGAGAGACACCATGAACAGGAGGAGCTTCTTGCGCCTGTGTGATCTCCACTTTCTCCATCCTGGGTCTCGGAGCGAGAGGTCACAGGTCCCCGGGTCAGCTAGGGAGGGCTTCGGAGCCAGCCAGCCACCGAGGAAACAGTGACTGAGTATGGGGCAGGGTCTGGGTTAGGTTTCAAACCTCAGCCGTGTCTCAAATACCCGCAGGGACAAAGGGCGAGCATCTAGAGCCTTGTAGGTCTTTCCCTCCTCACCCATAAAAGGGGACCTGGATACCCACTTCCCTCTGTTGTGATGACTGTGTGTGTGAGTGTGCATGCATGTACACACATGCACACTCAACCTAACACTTTGACAAGTGGTAGGACCTCCATAAGTGTTGAGGGAATGAATGAATGAATGAACAAATGGCCCAGAACGTCCAGCTCTTCTTGGGAGGAGGATTCCATGGCTCACATTGTGTGTGTGCATGTGTTCTGGGGGGTCTTCCTCTTGTGCTTTTAGCCGGAGACCCCGCGTTCTGGTTCTCGCCTTAGGGAGCTTGACTCTAAAGCCACAGTCTGCTTCCCAGCCCTGGCTGATATGACTTTCCCTGCTCACTTTCACGGGCACTTGACTGGGAGAGGGATCATTAATAGGGACTTACTGGCTGCCTTGAAACAGAACTTTAGCTTGCTGGATACTGGTCACCTACATTGTGTTGATGGGGTCTCGGGAGAACAGCCAGCCAGTAAACCCGTGTTTGCTGAGAGCCCTGGGCTGGCCAGGGAGGAAGGCCTTGCAAGAGGGATGGTCTTGGAAGGGAGGATGTGGCTGGAGTCTCACCACCCCTTCGCACCCCCCAGCATGTGGTGATCAGAAGCCGAACCCAGGCTTAAGACTTGGCTTTGAGCCCTGGCTCTGTTCCTTGAGTGCTGTGTGACCTTGGCAGGTCACCTTACCTCTCTGAGCCGCAGTTTCCTTGCCTACAAAATGGCAGATTGTTGGGCGGATTAAGTGGGACAAGATATAGAAAGCACATTGTTGGTGCTCACTCAGTAAAGATGCTCCACTCTTTGTGAGGAAGCCCTGGGGAGCCTTTATAGGGCCCAGGGTGTCTGCTGGCACACAGGGTCTGGCACGCAGCAGGCACCCCTGAATATGGAAAGAATGAAGGTGCCCAAGGAGTGGGAAGCCGGAGTCACCTGTGTGTCCTGCTATGTAACTGCTTTGTGATCTCGGGCAAATTCCTCACCTTCCTTTGGTCCCTGATTCTCTCAGAAAAGTAATTCAGGCTGTTCCACCAGCCCCGACTGTTCTATTCCATGTTGGAAAGCTGTGGGTGGCGCCTCCAGAGGACGGGGAGTGTCGTGTTTTAAATGAACTTCCCTTCGCGGTTAGCTGTATCTGCGAATACTTTCTTCCCCTGGCTGCCTCGTGCATTCACAAACCAATGATTAATGCAGTTGGGAGCAGAGGCAGGGAGGTGAGTTTCCCAAGGGGGCAGCTCTGACCCAGCTCTGATGGCCTCAGAAGGACCCGAGGGCTGCCTGGAGCCCCCATCTCTGTCCAGCCTGGCACCTGTTCCCACATGTGGACAATCACAAACGAAGCCCTGGCATATCATAGATGGGGGGTGGATTCCAGCTTCTCCCAGACCCCGGAGGCCAGTTCCCAGGGCGGGCTTGGGGTCCCCTGCTGTTGTGTGTGTTGCGATGGGCCCTGGAATGGGGACCGGGGGGCGTGGACTGGCAGACTTCACTTGTTGATTTCCAGCTGTGAGACTTTCGGCAATGCACCCACCTCTCCGGGTCTTACTCGTTGTGCAGAACAGCGGAGTCACGGGAGCAGCAGCCCCCTAAGAATGGGGGAGTCATGTAGAAAGACAGATTTGATTGGCGCGTCCCCTCCCCAGAGGGTCCCTCTGGAGGAGACAGTGGCTTTAAATGGTCCTTGTCTTCATTCGCACCCCCCTCCCCCAGACATGCCCTCCACCACCATGCCCATCTCTGTAAACACCGTGACTGTCCCCTCCGTGGCTTAAGTCATCCTTGGCTGCCGTGCCTGCCTCGTTCCCTGCAGGGTGTCTCACTTCCCACTGGCTCCACTTCCAGGGCACAACTGTTTTCTCCCTACTAAACCTGGGCAACTGTGGGGTGGGGGCCTCTCCCAGGCCTCCCCAACCCCACCTTCCCCCTTAGGACCCGCTCTCCTCACAGCAGCCAGTGGGATCTCTGTGATCCACGGTCCTGCTCAAAGCCTTTTATTGGTTCTCCCAGGTAGCCTGGTGGATCTGTTTGGACACCCTCAGCATGCCCACCTGGGGGGCGAGGCACATGCTGGACTTCAGTTTCTGCAGTCAGCAAGCCGGCTTCTGCTTCCTGCCTCCCAGGCAGGACCACTGCCCCGCCGCTTTCAAAAGCCCCTTCCCCACTGACCAGCTGCCGTGCTTCCTGATGTTGCATAGGCAGCCCCTTCATCTGGAAGCGGGAGTTTCCTCCTCCCCACCAAGCTCCTGCTTGTTCTCGTGGACAGAGTGTGGCATCACTGCTTCCCAGAAGCCTTCTCTGATTGCCCCCAGGCCCCACCTCCACAGTCTGAGCCAGGGACTCTTGCGTGCACCCACTCCATCAGTCCTGTGACACCCTTGAGGGGCTAGACCTGTGTACAATGCAGCTTTATCCTCCTGCATTCTGGAAGGCGGAAAGCACAAAATATTTGCTCGGGAAACATTAATTTAGGCAGTAAGTGCAAAGATTCTTGCAAATTAAGTACCATACCTTCAGACCTAGACAGACTGGATTAGAATCCTCAGCCTGTGGTTTTATTTGGCTGTGTGATCTTGGACAAGCCGCCTATCCTCTCTGAGCTTGGAAGGCCATGAGGAGTGACAAGATGACACCTATAACCAATGCCTTCTTCGTCCTCACTTGCTAGACAGAAAATGTCTCCAAAGACACTTGGGGCACTTAAATGGCCCCTCCCCTTCGTTCCAAGAAGAGCAAGCCCAAAGAGGGGCCAAGCTCAGTGCCCCCCCCAGTACTGTCCACAGCAGAGCACTGCATAGAACCCCAAACAGGAGCAAAAATAGCAGCCTCGGGGCAACTGGAGATGCAGAAGCCATAGGAAGAAGCCGCAGGCCGAGCGGATGTCAGCTGCTCCGAGGCCCTGCTGAGGTTCCTCCCGTGTGCAGAGCTATGCAGCCCTCACCCCTGCCCTCGCTGGCTCCTCTCACCGCAGCATCAGATAAGGCCTCGGAAAAAGTGCTGGCTTCCTCTCTCTGGGTGTTGGGGGGGCGGGTAATCTCAGTGCCATCTGTGGGGTGCGCTCCATCCCCACTGCCTCTCTGGCTTCTCCTCCCTGCTCCCCTTGTGTGTTCTGCTCACCCTACTGACCTCCACCGGCACACTCCACCCGAGGGCCTTTCCACGGGCTGTTTCTCCCCCATGTACCTGCCTGGCCCACTCCCTCACCTCCTTCTAGCCTTGGCTCAACTGCCACTTTCTTAATGAGGCCGCCCTTGACCACCCCGTTTAACTTGCACGCCCTCCACCCCAGCACTCCGGCTCACTTCACCTGCTTTCTGTAGTTCTTAGAACCTTCTACCCTACTATGTAAGTGACTTAGTCACCACGCTTCTTGTTTGTTTTCTGTCTCCAGTGCAAGAGGGAAGCTCCAGGGATCTCTGGTCACTGCTCTCTCCCGGGGGCCTGGAGCAATGCCTAGCACCAAGCAGATGCACCACGAGCCTTCCTTTAGGCCACGATGCATGAGTGAGGGGAGAAGAGCAGGCCCAGCAGAAGAGGGTCAGGCTAGGTTTGTTTGGTGCTTGTTTCGTGTGTCTGCACACACATGGGCACATGCACATGTGCATACACATGTCGTCAGGCACTTTTTGGGCCTCTAAGTGTTCTGGACAGGGCCATCCCATGGCTGATGGTCACCCAGTAGCTTGTAGGAAGAACTAATAGCAATGCCAGGTTGTAGGAGACCTGTGCTCCAGGCCAAGGGCCTTGGCACATCCAAGGTCCAAAAGTGTTCAGCTGACAGGAGAGGAGTGGTCTGATGGGAGGGGCTGGGCTGGAGACATCAGCAGGACCTGGAGACCAGGGGGCAAAGTATGGGCCTTCACCCTGAGGACAGCAGGACCTTTGAAGGGTTTTGAACAGGGGAGTGATTCGTAGATGGATTAGGATGGGCTTCTCCGGGTTTGTGATTAAGCGCCAAAACGCGATCTTTGTGCTCCTACCTTCTGAGTCAGCTTCATGGCAGGAACCCCTTGGCAGTGCTTTCTACTGGGTTTCTTATGAACCCATTACATAGATGAGAAAACTGAGTCTCACAGAATCCATCCTTCACAGGGCAGCTTGAATCATTTTTTAAATGAAAAATGAGAGCATGTTTCTCCTCCGCAAAAACTCTTGAAGGGCTTCCTGTTTGGGATAAAATCCAAGTCCCTACAGTGGCCCTCGGACCCCACATGCTTTGGCCCCTGCCGACCACTCTGATTTCCTCCTTGCCCCGAGCCTCCACTTCCTATGCTCCAGCCACATGATTCCCAGATGAGAGCTACTTGCTTGCTGACCCCAGGGACGTGGCACTTGCTGATCCTTCTGCCCACGGTGCTCCACCCCTAGTTAGCTCATGGCAGGTTCCTTCTCCTCCTTCACAGCACCCCCAGTTTGACTGCCATCTCTAAAGACAGACCTTGTCAAGCATGTTTCTCTCCTTCTATTTCTGCAGTCTCTTGATTTGCTTGGTGGAATTGATCAGAATTGTAGCCACTTTTGTGTGCTTGCTTGTCTGCCACCTGCCTCCCCCGGCCCGTGGATTCTGAGGCCTGTGGGGGCCAGAGCCATGCCTGTGCAGGCCGGGGGAACTCTGGGCCCTGCCGGTGCTCCTGGACCTGTCTAAGGAGACAAGCGCCTGAGGAGGAGCAGCCCGATTCCTGTCACACCGGGTCTCGGTCCAGTCCCAGTGCGGCCCACGTCCCCCGTAACGTGCACTGCTCTGCCTGCATGTCAGCAGGCTGGAGGATCCACACGTGCTTGTGGAAGGGCGTCAGGTCTGGACTTGATCCCAGCTCAGCCACCTAATAACTGTGAGACCTTGGGTAGTTTCCTTTACCTTTCTTAGAGCCAGTCTCATCTGTAAAATGGGCATAGAGAAGGATGGGCTCTCAAGGGCCTAGCTCAGGTGCACCCAGCCCTTGATTTAGCTCTGAACTCCCTTATCTGAAATCCAAACAAAGTCTGAGTTCTGAAACCCCCCGGGTCCTGTCTGGTGGGCTGTGGACCATGTGTGCTTCCTCTGAAGACACTCGCGGGACAGGGGAGCAGAGCCAGAAACCTGCCATTTCCTCTTGGTTTCTCGGCAGCCAGTGTCCTCCAAGTCACCTGGGGTTCAGTTGGGTTTTGTTGGCTGAGGGGCAGAGGTTAAAGCTTGGGCAGAATGAGCCCAGGTGCATATGCATTTTTGGTTTGATTTAAAAGGCAAAAAAAAATTTTTATGAATCATCAGAAAAAGAAATCAGAAGGAAGTGTGTGACCAAGGAGAGGAAATTAGGGTTGACGAGCGATGTGAGTCACCCCTTTTCTGACTCCCAGGGGATCCCTTGCTCTTGGCAGTTTTCATTCACCTCTGAGATTCTCGGTTCTGCATTTTGGAAAACATACTGGGGACTGTCGTGGCTTTATTCTCGCTCCAGCCCTGCTTCCCTTTCTACCACCAGTGTAGAGTTCTCCTTTCGAGTCACTGCCGCACTGTTTTAGTTCTTACTGCTTTATCGAATGTTCTCCCCTACCCAGGCTCTGCTCGGAGTCCTGCTCCCTGGTCCCTGGAATATCATGGTGGCTTCCGCCTGGCCTCCTAGATAGGCTTCAATTTTGCCTTCCCCAACCCATTCTTTATTTTTTTTAATTGTATTTCTTTTTAGAGAAAAGGGACAGGAGGGAAGAAGAAAGGGAGAGAAACACTGATGTGAGAGAGAAACATCCATCAGTTGCCTCTTGAACATGCCCAAATCGGGGACTGAACCCGCGACCCAGCATGTGCCCTGACCAGGATTCGAACCGCTAACCTTTCCGTTTGCAGGACAATGCCCAACCAACTGAGCCACGCTGGTCAGGGCCTCAACCCATTCTTCATTCTGAAGCCAGAGGCCAGCTTCTAAAATGCAGCTCACATTCCAGGGCTTTCTCCCTTTACCCCGCTAATTCTGTCCAGCCAGCAGGTATATTTGCTTGGAAGCCACCCACCCGCTCTGAGCAGTCTATAGGCTCCCGTGTAGGCTGGTTCGCAGTGTGCTTATCACCCACACTTTAATCCTGTTCCCCTCACTTCCCATAGCCTCGGGAGGACAAAGACTGTGTCCCTTCCATCACTGGTACCCTCCCCAGCACTCAGAACAGGAGGCTGTTTTAAGCAAGACTGAGTGGACAGCTTTGCTTAATGGCCAGTGTGGTGAGGGCGTGACAAATGGGCAGTGTGGTGAAGGGGTGACTCCCGAGGCAGCAGGCAGGTGTCTTGGGTCCTCGTCTACCCTGCTCTGTCGGGCGCTGTGCCCTGGGTGGGGGATGGGGTGGGTAGGATGGGGGTGGCCACCATATTGCTTTTCAGTAGACTGGAGACTGTTTTCATTGACAGCGGTGGTGGAAAATATCCCACTTTCATTACAATATGTGTATTTTATGTCCATTTCTCCCTTTGTCATCAAATCAAGTGCCTATTTTTTTTTCTCTGTGTTTGTTTCTGGGTAGATCGCCTTCCGTGTGACTTTGCTGCTTCCGTGCTGTGTCTTTCAACATTGTGCTGTCTCTTTAATTTGAGCCATTTCTACACCGTATATATTAACTGTCTCATAGTTGGTGCTATTTTCTTAGGCTGATGTCCTTTTCATTTTGGTTTTATTATGCTTCCTTCTGCAGAAGATATTAACGCGTATATATTTGAATCTGTCAATCTCCCTTCCTCCGTGATTGCTTCGAGGGCTGAGGAAGTCATCCCGCTGCCGCACATCTGATAAACATTCTGTTCTGTTTTCTGATATTTCCCTAAAACATGACTTTTTCATCTTAACTCTTTCATCTTTTTCGAGTACATTCTGGTGGGCGGCTTGTCGTGGGTAGCCAGCTCAGTGTTCCTAAGTAGGAACAGGCTAACCCTGCTACCCCCGTTCTGTTTATTAAATCACTGGTCTGTGTCTCTTTGTTTCCAAAAGGAGAGACCGAACAGGGTCACTGTGTGAGCTGGCGCTGCTAAGACTGTGGCGTCACCACTGCCTACCTGTGTGATCCTAGAGCACGGGGCTCGGACTGAACTTTTCATCTCTATTGAACAGCATCGTCATACCTCCCTCATAGGCTTGTGAGCAAAATATCAGATGTAAAGCGTGTCACACGGCACTGGGCGTGTGGTGAGTGCCCTCCTGAAGCGTAGCACGTTTCCATACATGCCGGGGTCGAATTCTGCACTTTCTCTTCTGTTTCACCGACTTCAAGTTCTCCTTCAACGTCACGACCACATGGCTTCAATGGTTTAGTTGTCGGTTCACAGAATGTTTTGCTCTCTGGCCACACCAGGCACCCCACCGTGACTCTTTTAGAAATGTTGCTTCAAACTCTGACCATATTTTTTCCCCCACTGAATGTTGATTCCCTCTCCCATCCCCCAGCCACTCTGCATGGTAACCTCGCTCCTCCCCCAAACACACCCCCCAGTTTTTTCACCCTCCCAGCGGCCTAGCCTTTTTCACTCTGGTCCCTCTACCTGACAGGTGTGCGATAACTGCTCTTACCTGGCCTATCGCCGCCTAGTGCTGTGTCACCCTCATGTGTCATCAGTGCTGATGCCTATCCTCCCCGTGGACCCCAAGCTTCCCTGGAGATCTGTTCTGTGTCCCTGGTCCCTTCAGAGACTGGCCAGTAGCTGAGTACATCGTGGGGGGTGGAGCAGGTCAGTGCTCAGCAAAGGCAGGGATGTTCCCCGCATCCTTGCTCTAGAAAATCTGGCTTCTTCGGGGGGCACAAGCTCAGGGGGCCTGGTGACATGGCAGCCACAACCCTCCACGTGCTGTTGCCAGCAACTGTGGGCCGTCTGCCAGCCCGGCCTTGGTTTCCCGGTGGGATCATGAGAAGGTCAGCCTGAGTCCCTATGACGTATCTAACACTTGGTGGCTTTACAGCACAGGTGGCAAACACAAGGCCCACGGGCCGAATCCAGCCCTCCACCTGGTTTTACCCGGCCTGGCACCTTGTTTCTACCCGGCGGCAGCACCGAGCTCTCGCTTAGCTGTGAAGGAGCAGTTACATTTGCACAGTCCTAAAATTACATTCAGCCCTTTGAAGGCACCCATGAGGCTGATGTGGCCCCCGGTGACAGTGAGTTTGACACCCCTGCTCTATAGTAAAGATGAACTAGAGGACCTCATTGGCATCTGCTGGGCCTTGGAGCATGGTTTGATCTCTGTCTGTTTCTTGGGGAGAAAAGTCTGTTAGAACAGAGCCCTCCACCCCACCCCACTGCCCCCCTGGCTGCTGAGCTGCAGGGTGTCAAGGGAGAGCCCAGACATCCACAAATAGAGGGCAGCTGGGGTAAAAGAGGGGCCAGCCTTTCCAGGGCGCCTCAGTGTGCCCGCACACCACCAGGCACTATGCACAACCCCACCCGTTCCATTCCCTCCTTACAGGAGAGGGGTCAGAGCACCAGAAATTGGGATCCCCTATCATAGCCACACAGCAGCTATGAGTGTGGAGCAGGGCGTGAACCCAGGTCTGTGGGTTTCCAGAACTGCCCCAGTGTCCTCTAGGCTCCCAAGTCCAAGGCTGGTTTCAATACGGCGCTGAAGAGCATAGCGGTGTGTTTACAAATATCATTTCCTGTGTTATCTGGCCCTGACAGAAGGAAGTGAACGTGGTACTTTGTCTGTGTTAGGTTTTGGGGTTAGATGCAAAAATGCCAAGTTCGGATGACCTAGAAAACCTTTCTAGGTCAAATTACACGTTCAAAAGGGTTTTTTTTTCCCCTTCTCTTTTCTTCTTTTTTTAACCGCCCCACGATTGAACGCTGTTGTTGACATATTTCCCCTCCAACAATACAAGCCCTTTGTGGCATGATTGCGGCTTGTTTTGTAGCACTGGGGAGAAACTATCTTCCAGATCATCTGCTGCTCATTGTCCCAGCCGCACTCGCTCCCTTCCCACCGCCCTCCCCCCACATCACCACAGTCTTACCCGATATACACTCATGTGGCTGGTAGTTAATTGTCTTTGGCGAGGATCTGTTTTGGGACTAGTTCCCAACTGCTCGGATGGTAGATAACCATCAGCACGAATACAAGCAGCGCTGGGCATCCTGAGGCCCTGGACCACTGACCACTAACCACAGCTCAGTCTCTGTGTCTTTGTGAGGCGGCAGGGCAGACCCCGGGAGTGGCATGGCCTCAGCGTTAGAGACTGGGCTCTGGAGTTCCAGTTCCTGGGTTCAAATCCTGGCTCCACCACTGACTAGCAGTGTGACCTTGGGCAAACCACTTAACCTTGCTTGTCCTCGGCTTCCCCGTCGGTAAAATGGGAGAGTAGGAGTGCGACTTACCTCATAGGGTTGTGAGGGTTACGGGTTAAAATGTGTAAGTCAATCAAAGGAGTGCCTGGCTTATGGTGAGCACTATGGAAGTGCTGTCCCCATTAGAATAAGGGATCCTAGCCGGAGGGGAGGCTGCCCTAAGTCACCCAGATCTCTTCCCGGGTGAGACACGCATATTGACTGCGGCCAGCTCACAGCTGAGTCTCTCCCTGGGTATGGGCCTTGGTGGAAGGAGGGGGCCTTGCCCAGGGCTATCAGTCACCCTCCCCCGGGGAAGCCTGGATGTGACGATTGCCCACTGGGAATGCAACGGCTCGGCTCTCTGCCGCAATTCGGGTCTTTGCTGCAGAGCCATCCCAGCTCCAGACTCGGGACTGGCCGAGGCTTCGGATGGGACCTTGTCACAGTTCACCTTGTCCGCCTGCTCCATCCTGCTCCCTCACTGTCTTACACGGCTCCCCAGTGAACCCCTGCCTCACTGTCAGGGCATGTTTCCTGGAATCCTAACCTGAAGCCACAGGTAACCACCAGATGCTGAATGGGTCTTGATGTCCATTTAAAGACGCATGTTCCTTTCACTTGCTCGTGTTTCCAGAAGCTCTTCGAGGTGTAGCCTAAGGGGTTCGCACAGTCTCTGTGCCCCCTTCTCTGGGTGTGTGCCATGTATGCGCGATAGACGTGCTTCGGTGAGCTCCCTCCCCTGGAGGCTCCTGGCCGGACGTGTGCAGGCAGGTCGTGGCTTCAGGACCCTGTTCACATGGGAAGAGGAAGGTCCAGTTCCTGGAGAAACCACAAAACTTTAAACCGACTGAACTGCTGCGGAGCCAGGAGAGGCTTGCCCATTGACCCCGTCCACGTACAGATGAGGAAACTGAGGCCCAGAGACAGGAAGGCTTTGTTCAAGGCCACACAGCGCGCAAACGCCTCTCTCCAGCTTCTGGAGGGGGAAATAGTAGGACAGGCTAGTCTTAGAAGTGGTCATGGGGCAGCTGGGCACAGCGTTACGGTCCAGTCAGTGCTTTTACGGTCCAGTAGATGCTCCCGAGCAGAGCAGCAGCCCCTCTGGTCTGGGAGCGAGTGTTGGCAGGGGCTCCCCGGAGGGGAATGGCATCGGAGCAAATGGAAGTCAGCTGCAAGGAGAGAAAAGAAAAGGGCGGTTCAGGTGGACGGTGCAGAGGTGCAGAGGCCTGGATGTTGAGGGGTGGGTGGCGGGGGCGTGCGTGGCACTGGAGACATCTCAGAAAGGCAGAGCAGGGCATGGGCGTGAGAGGCATGGCAGGCCAGCCTGGACGGCCAGGTTGGTAGGGCGCAGGTCTGCATGCACTTTGAATGGCACGGGAAAGAATTTGGACTTCTCCCCAGTGGGGAAGTTGGGGCTTGAAGGAGAGGGCCCTGACAGGACAGAACCAGACAGGGGCCTTTTCTGTTGTGATCCCCACTGGCCCCTCACTGCATGATCAAGTCTGTGCTCCGTAAATAGTTGTGGAATGAATGAATGAATGAAGAATGGAAGATTGTTCTGGAGAAAGATGGCTTCAGCTGCAGTGGGGGTCAGGGCAGGCGGGAGCAGGGAAAAGCCCTAAGGCTTTGAAGAAGCCAGTTCCCAGGGGGAGTGGGTACATTCTTTAGAGCTAGGGATATGGGTCCCTGTCTCCTTCCCACCCCGGAGAGGCCCACTGGTGCCAGTTAGATGAGACTGGGCACACTGGGGGTGCAGGTGGAACCAGCTGAGGACACACACGTTGGCATCTCCTGCAGCGGAAGCCGCAGTAAAAGGTTGGCAGAGTCGTGAGCCCAATCGGATGGGGCCTGGCCCTGCGCGTGGATGGCCTCCGTGACCACGCCCTGACCCACTTCCCAGCCCCGGCTCCCTCCCGCCACAGGCAGCGTCTGCAGCCCCCTCGGAACCATTCCTCCTCTGAGCGGCCAAATGAAAATGTTTGTTGAAAACAACATGTGCATAATTAAAGCTTAATGAGCGCTTGTCTGTTTGGAATGTGCAATTAGATTTATAATCGGGGATGGGAGCAAGCTCCAAGTGGCTTTCAATGGAACTGAGAGAGAGGATAATTTTTGCCATAAATCCGCGGTAATGCGGACACTGTGTAAGCTACCATCAATGGCAGAGACACAGGCATGCCAGGCGGCCAGGCGATGCCCACTGGGCCAACCTGCCCATCGGGCCCTTTTGGAAGCTGCAGCTGCATCACGCCCTGTGCTGGGACCCGCCAATGGTCTTTGAGGCATGTCTGCCCTGGGCTGGGGCTGGAGCTCCCACCCACAGTCTGTGAGTTCTGTGATCCGGGCTGACTGTCGGGAGATGGGGCGCGGTGCCAAGTCCAGCTGCTCTGGTCCCAGGGGACGTGGCCAGGCGAGGAAGCCTGCACCATGACCGTGTCACCCTGGGCTGGGTTGTGGCTCCCTATTTTGTTCTCTGCGGGATCCCAGCACCTGGAACTCAGTGAGCATTGCTGAATGAATGAATGTCTCTGTATGAGAGTCTTGCCTTGGACAAGACAATCTCCCTCTCTGGGCCTTAGCATCCTGGTACCTCTCAGGTGAAGTAGACTGAGCCATTGCTGCTGCAGACTCTTCTGTCTCCAAGGTTCTGGGTCTGGAGCAGAGGGTGGCTGGAACAGCACCTCTATCGGCACAGCCCAGCAGAAATATACTGCAAATTGCGTATTCAATTTTAAATTCTCTAGTAGCCACATTTTAAAAAGTAAAAAGAAACAGATAAAGTTCATTTTAATAACATGTTTTACTTAACCCCATGTAACCAAAGTCTTACCATTTCAGAATATAATCCATAGAAATATACCGATGAGGCATTTTGTGTTCTTTGTGTTGTTGCTGTGGTCAGTCTTTGGGACCGATGTGTGTTTACACTCGCTCCGCATCTCAACCCGGGCCAGCCCTCTTCTCAGTGCTCGCTCGGAGCCGCCTGTGTCAGTGGCCACCGTGCTGATGGTGCAGGTCTGGAAGGAGCGTATTCTGAGGCAGGTGGGAGGGCTCTGCTTCCTCGTCTGTAATCTGGGGGCAGTGATGCCCACGTCCCGGAGGAGCCAGGTGCCCGGTGGCACTCCACCACCGGAGCTGCAGTGATTACTGGCTTTTCCACCGCCTCTCTATGTTTGTCCTCGATTAAAGCAAGCGGCACCATTCAAACCAACTCTCCTCAGCAATGGGGAAGAGGGTCCTGCGGCAGCCACAGCACTGTGCTTTGTACACGAGGCATGCTCCCAGCCCTTCTGGCAGGCTGTGCCTAAGGCGTTGTCCCCTCACTGGTACACAAGGCCCCAGGCCCAGAGTTGTGACGTCTCTAGCTTACAAATGGTGGGAGTGAGAAGCCAGTGTGGGCTTCTGAGGGACCAGCAGCCTGCACTGCAGACTCTGCTTGGGCACATCCTGGCTGTGTGGCCCTGGGCAGATCACCTAACCTCTCTGATCCTCAGTCATCACACTGGATTGTATTTCTCAGCAGGAAGAATAAGAATGTGTGTTATGCCTGGCAAAGCAGGATGACCAATAAAGAGAAAGCCTCTTTGGAGGAGGGGGGAGAAATTGATATTTAATATTTCAGGAAGAAAGTGTGAAAGTCATCGCCATGGGAAAAATCAGCCCTAGTTGGATTCTCTTATGAAGATTTTAATTTATGAATTTCATTTGAAATTATATGTGGTGGCTAGAGGCATCAGAGGTCTTTCTCACGCTTAGGACCTTAAAAGTTTGCATGGACCCCCACTCAATTTCTCCATCCACTGAAGAGGGATACTGATAGCACCCTCATAGGGTTGTTGAGAGGATTAAATAAGAGCATGAGTGATAGCTAATGGTTATTAAGTGCCTTCTCTGTACCAGCCAATGTTTTCAGCACTTTCTGTATATTAATTTATTTAATTCAAATGATAGTCATACCCATTTTTCCAGAGGAGAAAACTGAGGCACAGTAGCTTAGCAAAAAAGTCTCACAGCTTGAAAAGAAAGCCAGGGATTTGAACTCAGGCAGCCTGACATCAGGGCCCACGTGTGTAACCACTGTGCTCACACCCTCTCCAGGTGGCAGTGAGCCTGGGTTCATCCGACAGGGCCGGGTCGGACTTTGAGCCGGGGGCTCCGTCCCTGCCCTGTCCCATCTGTCTCTGCCCCTCCCCCAGCATCTCCTGGTCCTGATGCGCATCTCTCCGAGAGACTTCCACCTAAAACCGCACTCTCGGCAGGGCCCAGGGTGCAGCTGCCGCACTCGCCGCCTTGGTCTTTTGAACCGTGTTTTATCTGTGCAGAGTGAGTGTTCACACGGCCCGATGTGGGGGCTGGAGGGAGCCGTGTATGCGGCTTTGATTGTTTCCTCTTTAGATCTTCGTGAGGCTCCTGTTTCGGTGTCTGTGACAGGATGGGCTGAGGGCCCTGCATCCTTGGTCTTTGATCTGTGTCTCTGTGCAGAGGGGAGGGGCAGCAACTTCTACAGAACAACTGTTCCTTTTATGTTTGGTGTCAAGTCCAGGTCTATAACGGACTGGGTGGCTTTGGGCAGTCTTCCCACCCACCCGGAGCCTTGCCTTGCTCGTCTCCAAAATGGGTCTCTGGTCATGCAACCTGGGATTTCTGGGAGGCTTCCAGTGAGACCGTGGGCGCAGCTCTGGGATGAGGTCTGGTGCACAGGAGGTGCTCACAGCAGCCTTGGACGGCGTGTTTCCTGCGCTTCACCTGGCCAGCTCCTAGTGCTCTCCAAGCTTCATCATGGAACTTCCCAGCCCCCTTTGTTGGGTGCCTCTCCTGAAAGACCCTCCTCCCTGTTTCCACTGTCCTGTGACAACCTTGTCCTACCATGGGCACATTTGTCAAAGAAGAGGCTGTCACTCAATATCGAAACAAGTTGCTGGATTCATTGCTGTGCTTGCAAAGCGAGTCCAAATGAAACCAGAGCTGGTCTTCGCAGGGTTTGGGGGAGCATGGCGTCCTGGATGCGAGGGCTTTCAGGAGCCTGGCTGACCCCCGGCTGACCCCTGGCTGACCCCTGACTGCAGACCTGTAGCTACTGGAGTTAAGACCATTACTGACCACTTGACTTTAAGAGGCCGCGTGAACGCAAAGCTATCCCTGGCCACTTGGGGCGGGCTTCACACTCGTGTTGTGGTCACTTGTTCCTACACTGGGGCTGTGGGCAAAGAATGGCCGGTCTTCCTTTCTCAGACTTGGAGAACAGGGAGTTTTCTCCTCCTGAGTTTCTCTGAAGGACGGGAGGCTCCTTGACGGCAGGGGCTGTGCTGTAATCAGTACAGGGTGCCTGGTGTCAGTGCAGTGTCGGCATAGGGCAAGTGTTCACTAGATGTGGCCAGTGCACAATGCTTGTCCGCTCTGTGACCTCATATTCCCTTTGCTTTTACCACATTCCATGGCCTGGTGACAAGCTTTATTTACTGGGAATCCCCAGTGGTTGGGAGCGTGTTACTGAGCACATCGTAGGGGCTCAGTGCCTGATACAACAAGAGCACCAACTGAGTTCATATTGCTCCAGGTCTCGGACCCAGGACCGAGAGTGAGGAGGAGTGAGGGGAAGACGTGGGAGGGACAGGGTCAAGGTGACTTTGAACAGGAAGGAGAGACTTTACCTCTTCAGGCTAAAGGAAAGAGGTCAGGGTGAGTGTGATGTAATGTGGGGAAGGGCAGAGAGGAGTTGGGTGGGCTCAGGGACAGAGGAGACATGGTCCTCTACTAGACTGAGGGGGAGTGCGGTTGATGAAGGGGTAAGAGTTTAGCATATAATAACAATAATAGATAACATTTATTAAGCACCTGTCAGAAATTATTACCAGTATTAAGCATTATGTTCCAGATATTACTTCATATCTAATATCTGATAACAGGTATAAAAAAAACTTTATGAGGTAGGAATTAATAACTGCCATCATTACCATTTTATAGGTGAGGAAATTAAGGCAAAGAGAAGTTAAATCCAAGGTCATACCCGGCTAATAAGTAGTGGGACTGATACTCTGATTCAGCAATCAGTGGTCTGGCCCAGGATCTCACATTACACATGGAAGCTGAATTTAGTCCAAAGCTAATTTAGGATGGAGGCCTTAAGTTTGGGCCCGAGAGTATGGGTTTAGAGAAGCAAGCAAGACTGTTAAGATTGGAGTGCATTGCCAGGAAAAAAAGAAAGAGCTAGGAAGAGTTAGATTTCAGTGGGTTGAGGAAGAGGGGAGGAGGGGGCTGCTCCAGGCTGATGATGGGACCATGTGTGCAAAGGTAGGGGCGCTGGGGGTTTCTGCACCATTGGGGATGCTGTGGGAGCTGAGAGCCAGGGCCGGTTGTCACAGGGCGTCCCAGATGCCAGGGTTCATGATGTGGAGTCGCTGCAGGGTTTGGATCTGAGCAGCGGAGTGATCGCGAAACTATCACTAGTGAGAGCCAGGGCGGAAGATGGATTGGGTTGGGGGAAGCTGAGCAGAAATCTTCTGCAGATGGTTGGATTAGGAGGATACAGAAGGGAAGGGGTCCAGAGTCACCCTGGGGGTACTGACTGTGACACTGTGTGGAGAATGAGCAGGGCTATACCTATGTCATGCGTTCAGTGTTGGGTGTGCTGAATTTAGGGGGCTCATGGACCAAACGGGGGGAGATGTCCAGGGGAACTGTATGTTGGAATTTGGAGGAACTTGGTTAAAGACGAACAATCGAGAGTCAGCGAGATGTTGTAGCCCTGAGAAACTGTGACATTGTCCAGGGAAAGCAGGAATAGTTAGGAGGAAATATCAGACCTACTTACCTACCACCGATTTATCCCACCCACCCAATCAACCCATTTCACTCACCCAGGCATCCCCTCTATCAGGCCTCTATCCAGACATCACACCGCCCCCCAACTATCTATTTGATTATCTCACCCACCATCTCAATCCTCTTCCTGCCCACCTGTCTCTGTACCCACCCAGCCCTCCCATCTCATCCATCCATCCATTAATCTCTCTCATCCCACCCATCCAATCCACACGTCCCAACCTCCCACAGGCCCATCCATCCCTTCGTTCCACCTACCCATCTCATCTTCTGATTCCATCTATCCATCCATCCATCCTCCCTTCCTTCTATCTATTCTTCCACCCACTTACCACCTTTGTTCATCCCACAGATATTTACTTTATACCTATTTTGAATAAGTGACTCTGTGGCTCATAAGAATGAGGAAACTGAGGCTTCAAGCAGTTAAGGAGCTTGCCTGAGGGGGCTCAGATACAGCCAGCGGCATTTGACTGAGATCAGAGTTCCTCACCTTTCACCCTGGCTGCCTATTCGCTAAGTTTCCTTAAAGATAAAAAAGGAGCCCTAGCTGGGGTGTCGCTCAGTGGATTGAGCACCAGCCTGCGAACTGAAGGGTCACTGGTTCAATTCCCTGTCAGGGCACATGCCTGGGTTGTGGGTCAGGTCCCTAGTAGCGGGGTGTGCAGGCGGCAACCACACATTGATGTTTCTCTCCCTCTTTTTCTCCTCCCTTCCCCTTTCTCTAAAAATAAATAAGTAAAATATTTTTAGAAAGATAAAAAAGAATCTAAGGTGGGGGGCTGTTGAGATAGGGGTGAGGAGTCCCTCTGGCCAAGGGACCACATAGCATGGGGAGCAACAGCCCCTCTAGAAGCCTGTGTGAACTGAGTCCCTGGTGGCCGTCACGAAAGGGTTAT
Source organism: Micronycteris hirsuta (assembly GCA_004026765.1). Lineage (NCBI taxonomy): Eukaryota > Metazoa > Chordata > Mammalia > Chiroptera > Phyllostomidae > Micronycteris > Micronycteris hirsuta. Next base: position 5,115 of record PVJI01005055.1, on the reverse strand, counting down.
CCTCACACATTCGATGTCTGCAAAAATGTGAGTTCTTTCAGATTCCAAAACTCATTTCCATGACAAAACTCTTGGGAAGAGAAGATGAAGGCCTGGCTTTTGCAGAACAATCTTCCAGCTGTAATGAGGACCGAAGATGGCGATGGGAAAAGGAATTATAATTAGAATATGAAATGGGGAAAATTAATCTATTCCAGTCAGTGGTAAGAGGATGTTCTGGCGTTTCATGGAAATTCTTAGGCCGTTGTTTCCCCCTGCATTTTTCTTTTCACGTTTTAAAGCGTACGGAAGGTTGTGGGGTGTGAAAGAAGGTTTTTGACGGGCGGACTGATGAGCTGTGAGCTACGCACAGAATTTGAGTTCATGAGCATCTTTTGCTTTGTCTGTCTCTATAGGCTCCGGCCGTATGTGTTTGTGTGCGCGCTGATGCGAGTTACATTTATACGGTCGCAGATGGTGTATTGATACACACCTGGGCCTCCCCTCCATTCTCCGCGTGTGCGCTGCGTGTATTGTGCAGCCAGGCCCGTAAAGGGGCTATGATATGTGCCTGCTCATGCTCGTGCTGTGGACACACTTGTTTGCGTCGGTTTGTGCAACCCCTGGATGTGGTACATGTGTGACTGAGCGTCGTCTTGAATGCTGTGTTGTGTGCAGCATGGGTCCCCACTGGTTTGTGGTGCATGTGTGGTCACCATGCTTGGGCACACTGTGTGTGTCATATGTCTTTGTGGTCGCAGACTCTCACAGCATCCACTGTGCAGTGGGCGTTGATGTGGGTATTTCAATCCTGTCTGTGGCAGAGCGCAGAGGCTGGCTTAGTGACATCTCCCCTTGGTCTGTACGTTCTTTCCTCCAGAAAGGGCCTTTCTAGAGGATGGCTGAGGGGAAGCCCCAGCCTTAGTGCCCTGGAGATTAACCCAGGGGAAGCCTGGAAGCCCTCGGGGTACCCCCTCTCCCTTCTTTCTTCCCTGCTCCAAGGGCTCTGATAGGGTGGAACCCTAGACAGAGGTGGGCAGAGAACAGATGCCCCCGCCACCTCAGGGGTTCTGTTCGAGGCTGCTGGGTAGCCCGGTCCCGAGCCCAGCATGCTCCCAGGGCCTGACCAAGCACCCGGGGGTAACCGTATGGAGGCTGACCCCGGCCCTGCCTTGAGAACTGCCACCAGCTTCTCAAGTCCTCCTGGAAAGCAGGAGACAAGCTTTACTGCTGCACGTGGCAGCGCTTTCTCAGTTGAATGGACGACGGAAGGAATAAGCCCCCCGGAGGCAGGCTCTTGTGACGTCGGGGGGCCCACCACCCGACCCCCTTCCTACCCCCAGCACACACACATCAAAATGCAGAGTCTCTTTCCTCACATCTCCAGTGCCATTCCCCACTGATCACTGCGGAGAAGTCCTCTCTCCCTGAACCACTAACACGTACGCATCAAACACCTATTATGTGCCAGGGCCGAGCTAATTATTGGTTATACAGTGTGGGGTGCAGCAAAGCCTTGATCCCCGCTATCGTGGAGCTTACAGCCAGGAGACCAAGCCGAAGAGGCAAACGGACCCCTGAGAAGCCCAGCGTCTCCCTAACTGTGCCACCCCGGGCAACCGCTGGCCCTCTCGACCGACGTCCTTGGTTTTCAGCAGGGAAAAGCATACCTGCTTCTTTAGGTTGTTGTGAGATTTAAATGAGCTCTTTTACTTACGGAAAGTATTTTCAGTGCTGGGTATAGTCATTCACCCATTCGCCAGGTATTCGTTGAGTGCCCGCTGTGTGCATTGGGAGGAGAAAGCGCTCAGGGCCCCTCATTCCCCAGTAGCTCTGTTCTGGCCAGCATTGAATAAGTGGGCTATAACACAGGCCTTTGGGGGACATCTTTCCCTTTCCTTCCTTGATACATGTATGCTCCTGTATTTTTAACCCACATCATCCTGTTTGATTACTGTGGCTCTATCAAATGTTTCAAGCACGTGGTTAAACTTCATCACCCTCCGTTTCAATCATTCTCTCTTTTCTAACATACTTATAAATTACGGGTGGGTTTTTTTCCCCTAAGTTTCACTTGTATCAAAATAATACATGGCCATGGCAACACGTCAAGGAGTGCCCAGGAGCTTTCGGTGAAAGCTCCCCACCCTGCTCATCTCATCGTCCCGTTCCTGATGCCAGCCTGTGTCAGGCACTGAGGGATTTGGAGATGACCAGGACACTGTTCCAGCCTCTGCGTTACTCCCACACAGGGGCACAAGACAGACGTGGAGACAACCTATGTTGTAAGCCAGAGGAAGTGACAGCATGGCAGGCTTCCTGGAGGAGGTGGTCTCTGAACAAGGCCTTGTATGCAGTGTGTTGGATGGAGGCCTGCATTTGGGGGTCAGTGGCCAGATCCTAGCCATGACCTAGCCTTGTCTTTTGCCAGTGCAGCAGTCAGTGGAGGATTCTGCCTGTCCCTGTGCTGGGAGGGCACTTGAGTGCAACCACTAATTCCACTGCCTCCGATGGGAAGACCTGAAAAGCCCTGTAAAGACAAGGTGAACGGTGCAGGGCTGGCCCCGCCCACCCACTCATCCTTCCGTCCAAGAGCGTTTATTGAGTATCTAGTCTGTGCTAGGCACTATTTTAGGTGCTCGGAAGCCTCCATTTTAGTGGGGCGGGGCATCCAACAATAAGCCATGAACTTGATAAATTATATACATGCTAGGAGGTCAAGGGGGATACGGAGCAAAGAACAAGGAATAGCAGGATGACCAGGGCCTGGGAATGGTGGCGGCAGCTCCCAGGGCCCACAGAGTGGGGAGGCTGGCTTCCGGGCTGAGCCCCTCTGAGTGAAGTGCATCTGGATGAACAGACATCTTGTGCCTGATGGTGGGAGTGTGGATTTTTACAGCTTCCGTGAGAGCAGCTTGGGGATGCCCATCAAAGTTACCAATGCACACACAGCTGGACCCCGTGGTTTTACGGACTAATCCGACAGTAAACTCACACCCCTGCGCCATGATGGATGGACAAAACTATTCATGGGAGCAATGCCGGGCTAGCACGAGACTAGAAAGAACTCAGTTGCCCACGTGCTCAACTAGTTCCTTGTATGTGTTACATCATCTTGTGGAATAGTAGGCACCGGAAGACAGAATTACGTCCTGATATAAAAGGCTTTCCCAGATGTGTTGCTAGGAGAAAAATCAGGTGCAGAACAGTGTGCATAACGTGCTGGCATTTATGTGACAGGAATGGCTGTAACATGTATGTATGCAGACCCTCTCTGGAAGGATATAAAGGAGGCTGGTAGACAGCAGTTGCCTCCGGAGAGAGTCCGTGGATAGCTGGGAGGTGCAGTGGGGAGAGATTTTTCACTCTGTTTCTTTTTGTACTTTGGGTATTTTGAAAAATGTACATATAGCCTAAAAAAAATTTTTTTTTAATTTCAATTAAAATGGCCAGCTGCCGTGGGTGCCCCGCCCAGATCCCTGTACTAGCCACTCGCACAGCCACCTCCGACCTGCTGTGAGCGCCAGCTGCACATGGCTCACAGCTGGCCTGATGCTCTGGACAGCTGTCCTTGGTCCAGTGGGGGCTGCCCTGCTCAGAAGTTGTGCCTCCCCCAGTCTCCTGAGGGCAGCCTACGTCCAAGCAAACGGCCAGCCCCTTGCTTCGTGTGGGGACTTACTCTGTGGTACAGTTCACGCCCAGAGCTCCCCTTGGGATCGGGTGGTTTCAAGTCTCCGGCAGAGACCACATCCCTGCTGAGCTCCTGCCACGGCCCTGTCCCATGTCCCTCTCTCTCCGTAAGGTTGTTCCTAAAGAGCACTTCTCAGGGACCACATGCGTTTGAATTCTTGACTCAGCTCTGCTTCTAGAGAACCTGATCCAAGTCACCTGTCTTAAGGGAAGGGAATGACCTGGAGTCGGGCCATGTGCTCTATTTGTGTGAGCATGACGTCTCATGAAGAGGGGACTCTGTCATCATCCCCATCTGACAGATGAGGAACCTCAGAAGTCCTGTCACTGGCTCAAGATCACACACTTCAGGGAAAAGGACAGCCGGTGGCCCCAGAGCCCATACATCTGCCATTATCCCCGCTCCCTCTTACACGGAAATCTTTCTGACTCCAGACGTGGCAGCACCTTGGAACACAGGACTATAGTTCCTGTACATGGTTTCTATAGTCCTCGCTGCCTGTGGCCAGGGGCAGCCTAAGGGGCAAATGTGAGGGGCAAAGCCACTTAGGGTGATAAGACCTGGAGGGCACATCCAGAGCAGGTTGTCATGGCCCTGGAGCTCTGGAGATCTCAGCCTCCCTCCATCATGTGGAATCCCAACTCGAGCTGATAGCCTGATGTCCTTTTGGCCAAGGGAGAAATTTGCATACTTCCAGCGATGGGGAGCTCAGTATCTGACAAGGCAGGGTGCCACACCTGTGGACAATGTATAAAAGGCAGAAAGGTTTTCCCTGCTTCATCCTAAGTGTGATGGATGACCCACCTCAGGGAGCGAGGCTGCTCCTTCACCCCAGAGGGAGCTCTGCCAGAATTGGGACTTGGGCCTCCTGGGCTCTGTCCGTGCTTCTCCTTTCCCCTCAGTGCACTCAGTCCCCTGACCCCTCTGGCTTCTTCCCCTGGGCCTTCCTGAGCACATGTTATTCAGAGCTTCTCCTCTCTCTCTCTGTTCCAGTTTGATGGTGACAGTGCCTACGGGGGGATGAGTGACGGAAACCCAGAGCTCCTATCAGCCAGCCAGGTGGGTGCCCCGTCCTTTCTGAGTGTGTTGGTGGGAGGGGGGTCTAGCCTTGGGCTGGCTGGAGCCAGGCTGCTTCTGGGGTGGGCATGGGAAGGGCGCAGAGTTGGGCACACGGCCCATCACTGTCTCTTTCAGAATGATCAAGAATATCAGTTGAATTCCCTCAAAAGGGACCATCAAACTAGGACTACAGTGTTTCCTGTAAATCACCTGCCTGGCTACTGTTGGCTTAAAGGGGCGCCATTAAAAACTGGATGCGCTCCAACTGCCTTGTGCTCATTCCCCGTGCCCAGGGGAAGGGAGGGGCTGAGACTTTCAGCAGCAGTGAGGAGAGATGTCACATGCTCCCTGGTGCTGCTGGCCTCTTGCCACCACGCAGTACCCAC